>SCLG01000049.1:723089-733865 GCA_004367875.1 Oikopleura albicans
ATCTCTGATCATAAGAAGAGTGTATTACGGGACAATTTGACAACATTCCATAAATGCATTCTAACCCCAAGCTATGAAGCATTTCAAATGGTCCATTTGTTATGGTGTGTTATGCAAAAAATATAACGTTCCACTATTTTAAAATTTATTGAGTTTAAAAGTAAATTAATAGACATATTCATGGTTCACCGTAGACGATTGTGGCACAAGTTACATAAGTACAATATTTTTTCTAGTTTTGAATATTGAAGAAAAATGTTGAAGTGTCCACATATAGCAATCAAAGAATAAAATAATCAAGAGAAACGAAAAGGTAAAATGGTACAAAATTGGGCAATCAGGCTGTAGATTCAAATGACGTAGGTTTACTTTGAGTGATGTTGAGTTTTGGAAATGATTCCGTTAAGGACTGTACGTCGACCGAGATTCGGCGCGCGCGCCGCCCATAATACTCATTTGCCTCTTCGATCGTATTGAGTAGCGGGCGTCCGGCGGTTTCGGGCAGAAAGAATAAGGCACAGCCGCCCAAAATACACATGACGCCATAAATTGTTGGCGGCAGCCAGGGGATACTTTCCCACTGTTCATTTAGAAATGGAGCACAAACGCCACCTATTCTACCCGCTTTAATAGAGTTCGATTTTTTGTATTTATCTTTAAGAAACACATTGTAACTGATCAATAACACAAAAAACGTAGCATTCAACTTACGAATTAAAGTATCCTTTAAAAATACACTGTAATTTACAGCATAGTGTATATTTGGGGTGCGCGTCATATGGAAATAGGAAAAATATACCACATTTTCTAACTTTAGTGCTTCGTCACTTTTTAATGCTTGTTTCGATTTTTCTCTAATATTAACCATGTGTTCCTATGTAACATTTTGACAGGGTGCGCAGTTATCTTGCGAACTTGTTCCTTGAAAATTCGCAAGATAAGCGTTTTTTCGCAAATAACTTGTCAGTGCATATACTATAATTGTTATAAATCCCGAAAACAAAATTCTGAAAAGTCGCAAGATAAGCGTACGAGCGGCAATTTTCGCAAGATAACTTCTCGCAAGATAACTGCGCACCCTGTATATATAACATATTTAAAATATGTATGTANAAGGTGTTACTTCATATGCAAATTGTTATCTCAAATGCAAACTGTTATCCCACATGGGTAGTGCGTAGGTTAAAACCCTGGAAAACTTGAACAAAAAAAAGTGTTATCTCAAATGAAAATAGGCTTTTTCTCTAGATTTAAATTCCAAATTGACAGATAAATTGAGCAAATGTTTCATTTTGAACGCGTATAATGATATAAAACAATATAATGAACGAAAAAATTAAAGAAATTGTCATTTTTCAAATGATGTCAAAAGAGAGTGGATGAAAATTGGAAGAAGTTCGTGTTGAGTATTTTGACACAAACAGTTTGTTGTACTTTTTATGCTATCAAACTCGATAAAAAATTACTAAGTGTTGACGGATAAAGTGGAAAAAGTTTCCAAAAGAGCTAAGGGGACGAGTGGAAAAATTTTAATAATAACGGGGTGCAAATAGCGGCGAACCTGGTGTGATTTTTTTTTAGATTTTTTTTTTGCAATACTTTGAGCGAACGCTGAACATTTTAACCATTTAGCCAAAAATTCAACATTATGAAAGCTGCAATGTCCATTGGGAGTTAATTTCAGAACTGATAAAAAATGTAATAAATATCCAAAAAAAGTGTTATCTCAATTGCAAACTGTTATTTCACATGGTTAGTGCGTAGGCGGAAATGCTGGAAAAAATAAGAGCAAAAAATGACAAAAAAGTGTTATTTCAACTGCAAACTGTTATCTCAAATGCAAACTGTTATCCCAAATGGTGTTATCTCACATGGTTATATGGTGTATAATCTTTATTTATGATTTTTCATAATCAGTCGGTATGAAATTTTCTTGTTGCATGGTATCTGTTCAAAACTAAATTGCGAACAGTTTCGTTATTGCAGCTCACTATTCGTTAACGCGACAGGTAACGCCAAAGTCAAAATTACTCCAAAAATCATCAAATTACGATTTTTCGGGCTTTGTGTAAAAAAAATAAAATACAGAAAAAAACAAAAACTTAGTCAAAAAAAAATAAACAAAGGGTCCAAGTTTACCATTGCACCATCGGATCCTAAATTTTCGCAAAGCTAGTGTTTTTTTTTGATAATTGATACAATTAATTGTACCATAAGCCCGCAGGAGTTAAGCGGGAAGACATTAAAAAGATATTGGAGTAAATTTTATGTTACCTCATTATTCGCTCACAAAAACCCGCAAAAAAGATTTTTGGAAATAACTTATTTGACCTTATACCGGCTAAAATCGCTGATTCTTTAACCAACATATTATTATCAGTTCTATATTATTTCGAACCCTTAACCATGGAACCTAGGCCGAGTGCGGTCCCGCGTACGTCCGTTGGAAACAGCTCAGCGGCATAAATCCATATAACGGCAAACGAACCAGAAACCCCAAACTTTCCGGCAAACATTAACCATCGAAAAACTTCGGTGGCCCATTGATCTTTGATAAACATTGTCAGCAACATACCAAACAGCATACAAATTCCAGAAAATAAAAGCGGTCCAGCGGTTAAGGCACGACGACCCCATAGGTTAAGCAGAAAAAATGTAGCGACGTAAGCGGCGACTTCGACAGCACCGTTTATCACATTGTTAACGTAAATATTCCCCGGAAGGTCTCCAGCGCTGAAACTTAACCCATAATAGGCCATGACAATAACGATAAACTGCGGATATGTTCAAAATTACTAAATTAGTAACTTAATTACTAAATCAAGGAACTAAGCCTTAGTTACTAAGGCCTAAAATTTTACTATAAATTCGGAAATATGCTATAAATACCTCTGAACAAAAATCTACTTTCACATATTTAAACCTTTAAATCTACTTTCACATATTTAAACCTTTAAACTAAGTTTCTGAGCAATTAAAATAACTGATTTGACCTTATAACCGTACATTGTTCTTTTTGTTATCCCAAAAATTTTAAAAGACATGATTTGTCAAAATGGCTAACCTTATAACCAACAAGGCCAACTATTTCGCGAAACATTTGTGAACGAAAAAACACTTTTCTACAGTTTTAAAGATTTTGGAATATCGGTCACCAGTGGTACCAGTAAAATACAAACCATGATAAAATGAACATTCAGATTTATTATCTCGGCTTTATGTCCACACTTTATAAAAACTTATTGAACATTTCCTGGAAACAGGTATTTAGTGTGGTTATCGCCAAGTATTTACTGGAAAACAGCGATAAGATATTAACATCATTTCCTCCTGTCGGCAAACTCGGCTTTTCTTGTACTTGACATTTTTGTTTTAAAGTTTCAAAGAACTGTCGTTCGGGAGTTAGTGTGCGCGATGAGGACATGTTGACGATGCCCGTGTTCTCAAGAGTTATGTTTGATTTTTCGATGTACTTTTTGATAACCGCCTCGCCTTCATCATAACGTCCAACGGAGTAAAGCCAGCGTGGCGATTCGGGCCATAACCAATAAGAAAGAAGGAATGGGAAGGAAAGGAAAGAAATGACCATTGTCAGAGTACGCCAGGCGGGAAAGAACCAGGATAGGGCCGACATTGACATATACCCAATGGCAAATAGAAAATTCGGTATCATACCGGTATAGGCGCGTCCATTCGGTCCAACGACCTCACAAGCTGAGAATATTATTATTTTATTAAAATCATCGATTTTGTATGCGGGGCAAAAATATGTCCTGAAAGGTATAGGTAGGAAGGATTCCGGGAAAGTTTAATAATTCATGTAGTGGTGAAAAAATATAAATCGCTGTCTGACATGTTGGCAATTTTTTGGGTCATTTTTTAACTTCTTGGGTTATGGTCCATAACTTATGGACCATGACTCATGGTTACCCCGTATATGAAGTTTCCTCAATTTCTGAGGGGTATTTCAAGATTTCAATTTTCTGGAATCCATCCTAGGTATACATAGGATATGCGGTATATGACATATGCCGTATAGCTATTTATCAACGAATATTTCAAAATAAATTACCATAAACGTTGTAGGTAATATAGGCTGATTGATTGGCCGCTTGGACAAAAATTCGAATAATGACAAACGCCCAATAAGACGGTACAAGCCACTGGAGTGCCTCGAATACGGCACTCGCACCCGCACTGACTATAATGACTGTTTTCCGACCATATCGGTCCGAAAGGCCGGCTAAATAAGATCCAACAAATAACCCAATAAACGACAAGGACGTTGCCCACGCATTCTTTTGCGAACCACATGAAATTTTGAATTCGCTAGGCATGGTGTCCGTGAAGCGTGATCTGTCAAATAAAGCCGTTTCTTGGGTACAATTGCCTACTTGTGTGAGGTCCTGAAAAATTTGGTAAATCATTTAATAAGTGTAACAGTAGGTGGTTATAAGGTCTTATAAGAAAGACCATTATACCTTATATTTTGACCTTGATTCAAACATCTTTTCTAGCTAAACTTATCTTGAACTTTATTTAGGGGTCCTAAAGTGGTCATTAATATCCAAATATGTAAACAGTGTACACTGTATAGTATGAACTTTAATGTTCTCATGAACTGGGCTAAACTTGAGAGCGACGTACTTTTGGAAGATTTATTGAGCAATTAAAGAAGTCCTCGCTAGTAACACACTCCTCATAATCCAATTGGTAAAATTGACATTCATCATAGGGCTCATTTTCAATTTCGACCTTTGTCAGATTTAAAATCTGTGAAAATGTCAAGTTTAAATTTCGATAAGGCTCCTTGTCGAGTTCATTGGGGCAGCGGACGGGCTGTTTGTACTGGGCAAAGACTGGATAAACGGCCGAGAAGCCATCAATTGTGCCGCAATAACCAGCCAAAGTCACAATTAAAACATGATAAACCGTCAACTGAGGCAGAATATTCCATACCCAGTCAAATCCTTTAACAGTGCTGAAAAGTTTGTTTGCTATAGTACAGGGGAGGGCGTGATTAGGGACAGTGTAATAAAGGAGTAACTTAACTCTCAGGGGGAAGGAATTTTTGGGAACCCGTATGGGGAAAATGTGTATACCGGTAAACACGCACTTAAAAAATTCACAATAATTCGCAATAATTCAAAAAAATACTGGTAAAGTCAAGTTGTAGAGCTCGTCAAACTACGTCGATCTGACTATTCAGAAATTGATTTGGCCCACCAGGCCCCCTAGAGAGCTGTTTGAAATCTCCAACCTACGCAAAAAATACCCTCAATGTAATTTTTCGACAAGTTGAGGGGGGGTCAGCAATACTCGTGTTGACCTAAGGGGCCTCCATATGCCGATTCGACGAAAAAACAAGTCGTGTGTTTATATACAAGCACTTCCCTCTGGGAGTTAACTAAGATAAGCTTTCGGCGGCAAACCCCCATCCATAAATAAGATGTTCAAACTATATTTAATTAGTTTAATAATTAGGTTGTGCTTTGAAGATAATTTCGAGTGATTTTAAAACCCTTACAAAAATGATTTAGTAACGAAGAAGTTCAGAATATTCATATCATAAACATAAATGAGACCATTTGTGGACTGATGCCAAAAATAAGTAATTATAAAGTCTAGTATCAAAAGACCCGTTTTTGTCTTTATAATCAGTGTTGGAAACGTTGGGCGTTGGGGTACGTTGGCAACACTGTTTATAATAATAAATCAAGTCTCACGCTATTGAAATTAATGATTACGTAACAAAGGGTAATAAAATTGAACCGTGGTGAGCTGCTAGCATAATAATTTATTAGTAGATTTATTACTGAACCCTGTCAGTTTATGTAAAAATGGTGAACTTGGAAAATAACAGAAAAATACCTATTGATTATATGCTATTGCAACGAACTCAAAATAAGTTGGAACTTAAAATCATGAACAAGACTCATTAAAAATTTATTATAATCCATTTTACAGGGTTATGGCCCATAACTTATGGGGGATTATAAGGTTAAGCTTAACGAAGTAATTTATTTTGGACGTAATCTTGTTTTTTAGGTAAAAAAGCCAGAAAATATTAAATACAGTTTGAAAGCCTCGTAATGAGTCAATTAGATTTTACAAAATCCTATCTTATATTTATCCTAAATATATTTATCCAAAATATATTTATTCTAAATATTTTTCCGAGTAAATCGCCTACGCACTGCACAGTTAACCGCCGGTTGTGCAGTTAACCGCCAGTTGAGGACGCCGCGAAGGGTGGCGGTTAACTGCGCATCGTGTTTATTTTAAAGCGAATATAAACTAAAACTGGATTCCCCTAACGTCGTTGGGCTAACGATGAACAGCTTAGTTTCAAACAACGGGTGTAAGCCATATCAGCAGTCATAAAAACGATAAAACACAAGTAACCGTTCGTAAAATCGAAAGTTCAGACGGGATCGGAAAGTCTATTTCAAAAAAACTTAGATGGTTCACTTTGGGTTAAGAGATATTTTGATTGTTATTTTTAAAATGTCATAAATAATGACGTTCAAATGGTTATGCATGATGCAACTTGGTCTAGACTAAAGTTAATCGTAAAAAAATGTTGCCATAACATGGGATTTTCAATAACATATGTTATAATGGGATAAAGAAAACTGGCTAATAATGTGTGACGCTACCTAGTTCTTTAGAGTAAGAATAGTTTAACAAGGGTGTGGTTATAAGGTCAAGACCAAAAATGGGCTTGAACTTAAAACACTTATAAAAACTGGAGGCGGGGTATCCGCCCAATAAAAATCCAAAAAGTACATGAATTATGTTGGAATCATGTTAGGATCCTAGTTGCAAATCGCAATACGTCTGGGTCCAAATAGTGTTAAGATAACTCAATTTCGCTCAGATAACTGGTTAGAGGGTTAAATTACGAGCAGTTTTTTTACCTTCAAAGATATACGAGGCTAGTGGTTAAAAGGTGGTTACTAGCTCCGAATATGTTTGAAGATAACAAATGCTTGTAATTTAACCCTCTAACCAGTTATCTTAACAAAATTGGGTTATCTTAACACTTTTTGGACCAAAACATATCGCAATTTCCATTCATCTTACCAAATCTCTACCCAATTATATTGACATTTTTTCAGGAAAAGTTGTTAAAATAACTGCTCTTAACCAGTGTATTTTGATTTTGTTGCTGGCCCCGTTAACGTTTACTTTTTGGGAAATTTTTTGACCCGCCCACACGCTTTAGCATGATCGTTAATGTTTTCGTTAATAATTTAGGAAAAATTTTCACAAACTTATGACAAATTGCCCTATTTTCAAACGATTTCGTTATCTTTCAAATTGGCTTATTATTGCGCTGTTATTTTTCAAAACCCCTACAAATGACCTTGATATCATTCAAAACGCGGTGAAGGGTAGTTTCGCGACCATTTATGGTCGCGAAAAAACCCCATTTATGAGTACTTTCGCGACTGCGCCATTTGGTCGCGAAACCATACTTTGAAAAAAGATTCGCGACCATGTGGTCGCGAAACCATCTTTTGAACAACGATTCGGAACAACGAAATGGTGTGGTCGCGAAAGTACTCATAAACGGGTTTTTTTCGCGAAAGTACCTCACTCCCAAAACGCCTCCTTAATATTGTGCGCACCTCCTTAATATTGTGATGTTACTTTCCAATTTTCTTAAATCTTTCATTTTTGAAACAAATAATGACACACCTGGGGGCGGCCCTTATCAGGTGAAAATTTTTCAAATTTCAAAAAATTACTTTTATTTCACGTTCGACTTGCCAAATCTCATTTTCCCCCAAAGCATAGTAGATCCCGATCCGGGTTTAACCTGATAAGTATTCAAAGTGCTGTCCGGTAATTCTCTAGATAATTCATCACATAGTCTTGACTTTCTGTCATTTTGATCCAAAAAAGACTCAACTAGATAAAAAATAATGTTTTTGCGATAGCACGATTTGATAGTGTTTTCGACATTTTTGAGACTGTCTGTTAATTTTCTGCATCCTTTTTAGACGAAAAAGTGATGACATTACATTTTCAGACATCAAATCCGCACGTGGACACTACTACGACCCGCAAAGACTGAATTATTAAACATTTTTTTAAATCAACGGTGGCATTAAAAATGTAAGTATATTGGGCATTAATTCCCGGGATAGGTTAAATGTCCGAAATTCAAATGGTTCGGTATGAAATAAAATAATGGTTTTCCCAAATTGGGTTTTCCTAATTATTGTGAGTTTATATGTGAAACGGTATGTGAAACGTTCATTTTTAAAAGAACATTTTTAACTGAAATTCGATTTCTATATAATTTTTAGTATTTTTTTTTNAACTTGAACTTCGCTAAACCTAAAACAAAGAACCGCCAATCACGTGAAAACTGGTGGTGGTATTGATTTCGATTTTTTTGTGAAATCTTCCAATTACAAGGACGAAAGTTATTATGAAGCGTTTTTTTCAAATTTTAATATTTGAACAAAAACAAAATTCGAAAAACACTAAACGTAAAAAAAATTTTTAACTTCGTGACCTTGAAATTGAACAAAAGAAAAAAGATATTTAAAAAAACGCTTCATAATAATTTTCGCTACATATTTCTTCATAATAGGCCGAAAAAAGTTAATCGATAGCATTAACAGTACTTACGTGATTGAGGACAATTCAAAAAAGTTCAAGATAAAAATTCACATTTTAGTGAAAAAAATATGTTATACATTATGATTCTGAGTGAACTTTGCAACCAAATTACGTTTTTTCATATCGTGGAACATTTTAGATTGCCATCATGAACAACTTAGACATTTAAAAACAAGTAAACAGTACTTTTTTCTTTAAATGCGTATGAGCAATTTTATAAAATCAAATTTTGATCGAAATTTTCAAACGTTAAAATTTCTAGAATTTGATGGTCGAATAAACTTGACCTTACTTGATAACAATAGCCACCACCTTAAATTGTAATAAAAACATCAAATGTGTGACAAAAATGGACTTTACTGGCTTTCGGATTCAGTTTGTAAACAAATCGACTGACCCCTCCTTATGTTAGATTTATTTATGTTCTAGATTGAATTTTAAATTTTTTTGTTTATATACTAGTAAAGTTTGGAACCAAAAGACTAAAAGTTGAATTGGTTAATAAAATTGACTTTTTTCAAAATAATTTTTCAAAATAATTTTTCAAAATAATTTTTTCAAAATAATTCCTTCTTCAGATTCTTTCGTTTAGATTATTTATTAAAAATAATAATAATTGAAATAATGTTTTCTTTGTAATACTTAATGATAACATACTATAGTATACTACGTAATGAAACAATGAATAATATCGTATTTTGGAGTGAGCTCTCTAGAGATCTCTTTCTTACTGAATATATTTTGCCATTTAAATTCCCCCATTAAAATATGTTTAGGGGGCGCATCGTGGGCTGTTGAAAAAATGGCTCGAATGAAAGAAAAGCTTTGAGACTTTGATAATCCGGGGTTGGGGTAAATCGGACCTTGCGAGTTTTTTGAAACTATCAAAAAATTTGTAGATGGTCACATACGGGCGCTAGAGAGCAATTCTTAATTTGCGACGTCTTAACCATTAATCTTTAATATTTCAAGTAAGAGTTGAGATAATGATTTATTTTTTCTGAGAAACTCAAGAAAAATGTTGTATCTAAATCTTCTATATTAAGTGAAANTAATATAACGTGTAGAACTTTATGCACTTCCTTTTAATTCTTTTGGCATCCTGGATTTGCGTGACTTTCTCTAATAAGTTTTTGTGTTTTCTTAGTCGATCATTTTATTATATTTTTATTTTTCGATAGGTCGCGTCTTCCTCGGTCGTCTTGTGAAACACAAAGAGATTAAAAAGAAACTTTTTTTTTATTTTCGGAGGAAAAAGCTGATCGTATTCAATGAGCGTCGATCGATGCGACACCCAATAATAGCCGTTGTTGTCCATAATTAGCTCGCCTTTTTGTTACTCATGCGGAATAAAGGAATGACTCATCAATGGACATCATGGGTTTTGAGTTTAGGTTGTTTTGTGCATAGTTGCTAAAAACGCTTTAGGCAGTTGGAGAATTTTAGACATCACGAGGCGACAGTTCAATACTCCACATAAAAATAAACAGAATGGAGGTGCTCGAAAACTTCGGTTATTTTTGTAGATTTAACTCCAAGCCAGGCCTAGGCTAGGCCGCCTAGCCCGGGAAAAATCACTTCCCGGTTAGTCGGCGTATTTTACGAGAGAAATGGATTAATCACTAGTTTGACACCTAATTTTACAAGTCGGAGAAAGTATCTGTCAGAAATTTCGAGAGACAATTTAAACCTTTTTACCGCTAGAGGGCGCTTTATTGAAACCGGATTTGTACCTATAAATAAAACGAGCAATATTAACGAGCAAAAGAAGTTATGGCGCACTGTACAGAGGGGGTGCTAAATAAGGGTCGGTTGTGCTAAATAAGGGTCGGTAGTGCTAAATAAGGGTCGCTTTTTTCCATAAAAAATATTATTGCTCCAAATAAGGTTCGCTGATTATATCATTGTTTTCCATGGGCATTTGTTTACTTTTGGTTCGTTTATTGATATAATAAGTTTAAATTGTACTCAATACAAATTTAAGATTTCAAAATCATTTATGAGACGCAAAAATCATAATTACGTCAGGTTAGAACACTAAACTCGCCTAATGCTGGGCGTGCTAAATAAGGGCCAGTGTGCTTAATAAGGGTCGTTTTTCAAAAATCGTTAACCGACCCTTAATACGCACACCCCCTG
>SCLG01000049.1:733992-749892 GCA_004367875.1 Oikopleura albicans
TGTCTCGTTTATTTAATAAAACATTTGTGATCTTCAGATCAAATTGTTCCCATCTGCAATCTACACAAATTGGACTTTGAAGGCGAAAATTGTGAATTAGTTGCAAAACTTTTATTCATATTGTGAAATCTGTTTTTTATGAAAAATCACGAAGCCTGAGAGCCATTATACAAAAAATAACTAAAAACACTGAAGTTTACCCTAATGCAATTCGACTTCCGAATGGGACCTTTCAGACTTTTCCGCGGGCTCGGGACCTAGAGAAGACGATGGCTACAAAAAACAGCAAAAAAATTTCTTGAAATCCGAGAACAGTTGCCCCCAATGGATTAGTCCCTTTTAGCACCATTTTTGTTCTCTAGCGCCAAAACTAGCCTTTTTTCAAAAAAATTTGGTTTTTAGAAAAAAAATTGTCCGAGCTCGCGGAAAAGTCTGAAAGGTCCCAATTCAAATTTAAACAGCTTGTACCATTTATCGAAATTTGAACGTTGAAAACTATTAACGGAAAACCCATTGTCGTAAATTGACTTTGATTGCAACTTACTTGTATGCATAATTTACTTGAGCTTGAGGCTGAAATCAGAATCTAAACTGTTTTAGATAAGCAACTACATGTATTTAGATTTTTAGGCATATATTTCTTCAATAACGTGTACTTCATTTTGCGGTAAATAAAATTGAGCAGATAACTGCTCAATGGTTTATGTTACATAACTAATGTATAGAGAAAGGGGTTCCTGAAAATTAAGAGCTCAAAAATCTGGCCAAATAAACGATCGAATTGGAATTCAGGCCATATAACTGTTCAGTATAAAACTTGCTGTAGTATTAAAACTCGTCAAAATTTAGGTCATATATTTTTTTGAACTTTTGCACAGGATATTTCTGTCAGGGTAAATGTAACTGCTTAGATCGCACTTTTCTTCATTATTCCTTAAGAACGACCACATTGGCCACAGCCTTTGCTTGAACATGGGCATAGGTGATTATCAATCACAAACTGTCTTGCTATTGACGCCATGGCAAGTTTAACGTCATCTTCTTCGGTTACCCTACTCACAGAAGACAAGAAATTTTTGAAAATAATGTCCAACGTTCCACTGTTGGCGGAATTACTCACTTCTTCAAGGACTTTATTTGACCCTGAGAAAATGGTTTTAAATCGAACAAAAAAAAAAATCTGCCGGGCAAATCATTTTTCCTTGAAATCACGGTACCGTAGGTCAAAGCTAAAAAGTTACCATTTTTTTGTTCTGGAAAATAATACGGCGCAATTTTTCCGTTGTATTTTTTTTCTGGAATAAAAAAGGGCAACTTTTGGGCTCTGAGATATTATTCATGTTCATCTTTTTTGTGTTCCAATTTTAGATTTTCTATGTTAAAAATAAGAAAAACATCGTGTTTTAGGGTGAAAGCTAAGTATAACTTCGCTTAAAGCTGTCCCTAGTCATTTTCAAAGGTCTTTAAATAAAGATAGATAAAAGGTTATCTGAAAATCAGAACCTTTAATTAACTGGTTCGAACTAAACGACGGAGAATATTTTTGGCAATTAACTTTTGATAATCGCCATAATAGTGCGAATGAACAAAATTTTCTATGTGTTGAAATTTGTGGCTGAGAGATACCGATTTCAAACCATGTCTGAAAAACCATCTGGGCCGGGTGGTCCTAGTTGTCCACAGTCACCGGGGCTTCCAGGAGAGCCTGACTCACCAGGTAATCCGCTGGTTCCTGGAACACCGGGTGCGCCAATATTACCTGGACTACCTGGAGGGCCATCGGAACCCGCTGGTCCAGGTGGCCCGTTTTTGCCGGGACTTCCAGGGAAACCGGCACTCCCCGGAACACCACGTTCGCCATTTCGACCTGGTGTACCATCTGCCCCGGACGGTCCTGGTTTGCCCGGTAATCCGCTATTTCCACGGGGCCCAGGTCGTCCACTATGTCCAGCTCCTCCTGGTAAACCAGGCATTCCAGTAAGTCCAGGACGACCGATTGGCCCTCTTGGCCCAGGTGGACCAGGACGTGGACTGGGCATTACTTTTGATTCCGCACAAAGTTCCGCTCTGCAATCGAAGTTTGAAATTACATTTAAAAATATTTATAAAAAAAATGTTATGTATTTGGCACCGACTAAATTGGTCACATGTCTACTTCGTCGATGGTAGACTTCGTCTCTTTTTTGAGACAAATTCTACCTTATCCTCTTTAGCGGTTTTTCGAAGTCGACTTTCTTCTTGTTAGCATTTATTCATTCTTGCCTTTATCCGTGTTTGCCATTCTTCACTTTTTCCTTTATTCCTATTCCACTTTCGACCAAAAATCTATCATCGTTTTCCGCCTCGACTATTTCGAAAGTGATGAAATCGATGAAGAAAAAAATGACTACGTGAAAAGATCAAAATTTTTTGTCTCAACGACGGCAATAATTTGTGACGTAATTTTCATAAAAAACAAGGTGTGAAAAAATAAAACTGGATAACAAAAAAACACTACACGGGGTGCGCTGTTATCTGGCCAGCCGTTATCTGGCCGGAATTCCCGCTTGTTCCTTTGTCTGGCCGGAATTTTAAGGAAAGTTTTTCCAACTACTCCGCCTACGCACTGCGCCGTTATCTGGCCGGTAATTTTANCCAGGGTTGCAAAATTTGACAAACGGCATCGAAAAATTGATTGTTTCTAACTTTCAAACCTGCCTGGAGGTACATGAACATGGTCGTACCTGAGGTGGTGGAGTGATACACTCCATATTTTCAATAATGTAATCGATTTGAGAGTTAATTTCATTGATGAAATCATTATAGAAAGATCTCCATACGACTTCAGTTTTGGCGGCGCTGAGAGAAGTGGCTTGCATTATATAATTACTATTGTAGTCAACATCTATGGTTTGTATTGCTTCTCGATATGAGCAATCTTCTTGATAATACAGTCCTGACACGGATTTTAGCTGAACATACGCAGAATAGTACTGTACTCATTAATAATTTAAAATAGCGTCTCATTAACAACTTCAAAAAACAGATTTGGCCTTTGGCGTCAAAATCTAAGGGTCCCTCGAGCCTATGAAATGCTCTCTATCGCTAATAAAAGGTGTATTCTCTTACATTTTTTGGCATATTTAAGTTTCAGAAAATTATATTTGTGTTCGTGTAAAAAAGTTTGAGTTATCCCAGCACAGCTAACTGCTTCATTTTTAATAAGATTTGGCTCTTTTTGCGTTTGTCAAAAGTTGCCCAAAAATAAATTTTAATTTTCGCTCTTTTCTGCATTCGCCCTTAACAGGTTGTGCCCTCAAAACGGACTACGCTACATATCAAATCCGTTTCTTGTCCAGTGCATGGTTTATTAACTGCCACAGCTGTAACCCGTATGGAATGCGCGACATACCGCGTGCGTCTAATTTCAGTCAATTCCGACAGTCGAAGGCTACTCCACATTTTACTTTGTATGCCGGGCGATGCATTTGTCAAAATTAACAACTCACGCTTTCGACTTTCTCGCAGTTCAAAAAAACTGGGCAGTTGATTGTAAATTTCCACAAACGAGGCCACTTTGTAGTTAAGTTTTGATTCGGCAAACATTGTCAGCTCATCAATGGCGTGAATAGCCTATTTCACGGGTCGAAATGAAGGAATATATTTGTATGATTTAGTGAAAAAAGTATGTACACCGGGTGTGCAGTTATCGGGCGGGTTTCGCGACAGAAAACCTTAAAGGTAATCGGGCGCCCGATAACTGCTCAGGGCGGAAGCGGAATAAGCTAAAAAAAATATGCAAAGAACGCCCGATAACAGCACGAGCAAGAAATTGGGTCATATATATCCAAAAATATTGAAAAAAGCCCGATAACAGCAAAGGGTGCCCGATAACAGCACAAACCCGCCCGATAACTGGGCGCCTAATAACTGCACAACCGGTGTATTGCAGCCCTTACTTTCAATACGAACTTCCAATTCTCGAAAATAGCGTCCGTATTGGGTTGAGTTGTCATTAAGTGCCCATTTGTACTGTTTTGGGGATATTCTTTCAAAAAAAGCGTCCATATTGGAAGCAATCGTCCGTATTGAGTGCGTTTGTAGTGAGAGTAATCTGTAAAGTTTTAAATAAGCTTCTTTAATTTGCTTATTATTCATTATGATGTACATGGGTCCCTAAATAAGGGTCGGATCGCCATATAAGGATTTTGATTTAGATTTTAATTTTTTTGAAATAATACGAAATTCGAACAGTGTCCTTATTGGCAGCAGCCATTCGGCCATTACTCTCAATGACGCGGCTTGCACTCAAACTCATATAAAATAAGTTTAGGCCGACGACAACTTCGGAATGAAAACCGACAACCCCAATTCGTACATAACCGCCTTCAATATGCTTGATATTTGAGAAAAGATCGGTGATGAATTGGTATGAAAACCTAGAAGGAAAAGTTAAAACGACAAAGTACATGATTATTATTCGTAATAATTATAAGTTATAATATCTTTGCATAGACGCAGAGAAAATAATATACAAAAAACTGAAATAAATTAAAAAAAAAATCGATGAAGTTTTCAAAAACCTGAAAAACTTTTAAAACACTTGATAAAATTTGCAAAAACCTAAAACATTGATAACAAAATTGCTTAATTGGGCGCGTTACCATAGCAACGCGAAACAACAAGTAACAATTTTTTCCTTTTTTTGACCCCGCAAAAGTTGACTAATGGGTTAATAATCTATGAAACCCTTATCATTCACTGATAACAGAAATTATAAGCAGCGCGTTGAGTTGTTTGCGTGGCTAAAGGACGCTAGCCAATAGGCGGCGCCTACAAAAAAACAGGAGCCAATAGGCGCGCTGATAATTCAGTTACAGACGCTCCGCGCCTACTAACTGCTTATTACCGACTGTTATTCTGATCGTGCTCACACTTACATTTTTATGTAGGGCGTTTCCTGCTCGTTGACACAGTCCAAATCAATGGCAATAATAACATCATAACTGCAGGTGATACCATTGCTCAATGAGGGCATTTTCCCCGTATTTGGTTGCGGTTGCGGGACTTCAAAGTCTTTGTTAATATTTCGAACTGTGTCGATAAAACTGGTGGCAATATCGTCGAGTAAATGTGGATCAATGCCATAATTGGGTCGAGCAATCAAGGGACAGAAATTACGGTTACGTGTGTCCGCCAAAGCCGTATTCCAATAGCCACTTGTTTGTAGGTATGCTGAACACTCACTCGGTACCTTTAAAATATCAATACTGCTGTGGGTCGTCAGTTTGCTCGGTGACACTTTTTTACACACACCAGTATCATTTTTATGCAAAAAACGGCTTCTTGTTTTTTGTCGGATACGATTTAGAGTTATTTATGCAATACACCAATTACAATGTGATATTTCAAAATCAAATAAAAAACTGAAAGATAACCGCGCAGTCCGTAGGCAATTATGCCGGGTATTTTCTTGAGAAAAAAACTGAAAAATTACAGAACGAACCACACAAATCGAAAGATAACGGGCTGAAATATAACCGTTTTCCGTGAAAAAGGTACTAATTTTAGTAGCGTTTAACAGTCATGCGCATATTGGGTAACTAGCTACCCATTATCATTATTATTTCTGAATAAAAAAAGAATGGCTTGTGATAATAAAAAAGTGACAACGGATTTGAAATCAAAAATTTTTTTTACGTTTTTATATGGACGAAAAATATTTNTTTTAGAAAATTGTTTTTACGTTTGGGTCCGTGGAGGGCGAGAGTTAAGGTTGAAAATCACCCCAGTAAGAGAAGAAAAAAAGGGCGTCAAAATGAAATAATAATAAAAAAAATCCGTTCATTGTTTGGCGCGCTAGAGCACATTGGGTAGTAAGCTACCCCAGATGCGCATGACTGTTAGAGTAAACTCGATGCGCTGTTAAGCACCCACATATTCATGTTATACAGTCCAAACATGTACAGTCCAAAACTAAGACAACATACTATTTTCTGAGGATTGAATGCATCGGGAGCATTTGACACGAAGCCCTTCAGAACTTGATTATCATCCCTCATGCGGTCGGGTAATTCACGCAAGGCTTGATTTGTTATGACAAACGCAGTGTCTACAAATTCCATCGTATTGTCGTTGATCAGATCGGCAAAAGCCCGTTTGTATTCGTTACCGTCCAAAAAATCATAATAGGAAAATTGTTCGTCTTGCGCTTTTGGCAAGTGTCCCATAACTGTATAACTCAAGGCATAAGAGTTTGGGTTTCTGAATTAATGAATTATACTAACCAAACTTAACTCTCAGGGGAAGGACTTTTTGATAACCCGTAGGGAGAAATTGTGCGCATATATGACCACTAAAAATTCACAATAACTCGCAATAATTCAAGAAAAACGGGTAAAGCCAAATTGTAGAGCTCGTCAAACTACGTCGATCTGACTATTCAGAAATTGATTTGGGCNACCAGGGCCACCTAGAGAGCTGTTTGAAATCTCCAACCTACGAAAAAAATACCGTCAATGTAACTTTCTCGAAAAGTTGAGGGGGGTCAGCAATACCAATTCTGGCCTACGGGGCCTCCTTATGCCTTAAATCGACGAAAAACCAAGTCGTGTGCTTATGTGCACACACTTCCTCCTGCGAGTTAAAAAGTAAAGAAGTTTTTTCCTCAAAATACAAATCGAAATTTTCATATTTTTCGAAAAAAAACCTCTAGAGCAAAATTGACAAAGTGAGGTACGTGCATTTTATCAGCTGCATTTTATTTCAAGTATCTACAAACCTTTGCTTTTCTAGGGCGAAGTCTTCCTTGAGTGCTTTAATTGCGGAGAAAGAACATTCATCGCCACCAATTTCAATTATCTTTTCATTAATATCACGTTCTGACCAACCACGAATGCTTGTTACGTTATACGAATAATTTTGAGAACAGGCGTAACCACGAATTCCGTAAGAATCCACCTAGGATGTTAAAAATCTTAAATTGGTCTTTTGTGCGAAAATCGGTTTCAAAGGCGATTATTTCGAAATAAAACGGTAGGGCTTCAAAATCGGATTGAAATAAAGTTTTTGCCCAGTCGTGCGCTTATCCGGCCAAAATGTTTGGTCAAGCGGCTAGGCTCTATCCCTTAGGGTTTATCCAGTTACCTCAGGATTTATCAGGCGGATTTTGAAAGGCGAAAGTGGCCAGATAAACCCTCAGATGGTTAGTAAAAAAAAATAATAAACTAGAGAAACGGTAAGTACCTTATTTGACATAATAATGTACCTCTCTAGTGCAGGGTTAAGCTGGAATTTTTTTTAACGTTTTCCGTTTTACCACTTTTTGAGGCTATTTGATGGCAGGGGTTAAGATTACGTTAAAACCGACCGTAATTTACCTTGTGAACAAGTCGAACTTGGATATCATAATCTGCGCCGTTTTTTTGTTCCAAAGTCCGCTTAAATTCTGTTATCCACGGGCCGAAACTGGTCTCATCGCCGCTGGTCGCCACCAGATATAAAATATACGAGGGTGTCTCACCAGAGGGCGCATGTGGTTTAGCGGCACATGTGCAAAAAATATCCGTACCAGTCAAGGAAATCTCTGAAACATATTTCGGGGGAGCGCCAACATCACCGTGACCGCTGACTGTAACCAGTAAAAGCGGTAAAAGTATAGACCTAAAAACAAACCGGTTAATTTTATTTTCAACAAAAAAAGTAAGAAACATAACCATATCATGGTCGAACACTTCAATTTACTGTTAAGGCACGACAAAAAATTTACCGCAAAAGGAAGAATAGCCGCAAACAACATTAATAATTAACATTTGTTAGTATTTGTGTACGTTAGCATGCTCCCGGCCACGTTTAACGTTTATTTACAAAAACATTACTACAGTCAAGTGTAGAGCAAAAAAAAAAAAATCACGTAACAAAATTGATAAACTCAGAGTTGATATGCTGCTACATTCGACCTGACCCAGTGTCCCATTTGTTTTTTAATTTGCATTTTAAAATTTAAGTGATACTCTTTTATGGCATAAGTCATTGTGTCTTCCATATTTTATTATTTATTTCTGCACAGGGTGCGCTCTAATGTTTTGCACCAATTTTTTTATTTTTGGACTCGTTCGCTACAGTTGGTATTTTTCTGTTAAAATGTGGGGCTCCTCTTCTTGTGAAGGGTATAAAAAGCGACCAATTGTTGACTCATTTAAAAAACAAATTCTTAAATACGCAATCTGCGACATTTCACTTGTCAACAATTGGTCGATTTTTATGTCGTCCAGCCTGTATTACTGCCACCTACTTAGTCGGTGACCGTCATAACATCAGCATGTTTCACCATATGAAACTAAAAAAGGAAAATCTGGGCTAGGTCATTTTTAAGAAAAAAAACGTATATTTCGTACTCTTAAATTAATACCCGTTTTGCGGACAACTATTAGTTAAACCCTTTGGGGGACGAGGACTGTTAACCTAAAGTATGGGCTCAAACCATTCATATTTCTTCGCCTTTGTCTTTTCTCGTCAATGTTTTATTTGTGATAATATTTAATTTTAAATGTGTAACATTAGAGCACATCCCCTGTATACTTTTGTTTCATTTGATATAAAGACTTGCACTTTTATTTATCGTTCAAGTTAAACGTACAATCTTCGTACGAGTAATACATATTTTTTGCACAAATTGGGATTGATAAGTGTACAGTAAGTATTTTGTTTCATTTCGGACGTGTTAACCGCCGCGGCAATCTTTGAAGCCATTTTGGCGGAAACCTAAAACACAGCAAAGATACCCGTCATGATAATGTTGACACAAACGATGAAAAACATAAGTGTCGTTGATGAACTTTGCACGAGACGCGCCACAATGTTCTTATTAGGATATTGCACAAAAGCGAATACACACGAATTCATCAAGCCAACAAGAATCTAAAATTATATTACAGTTCCTGTGCCTTAAGTTGGGAGAATAACTTTTCGATGTGATATATGCATATATATGAAAATTTAATTTCAATAATTTCAACTCGTTCAAAGTAAAATTGGGATTTGAGTAAATTTCGGGAAAAATGGAATTTGATTGAAACTCGGGTCAAAATTTTTATTCGGGTTATACTCGGGTGAAGAACAAAATTCGCGTTTAATTCGGGTAAAAATAAAAGTTCGGGTTAAACTCGGGTAAAAAAGTCGGGTTGGGTTCGGGTTGGACAACGTCAAATAACGAGTTTACCCGAGATCGGAAACTTACCCGAGTTTTTACCCGAGATCGGAAACTTACCCGAGTTTTTACCCGCGGGTACGGAATCGGGTCGGACAGAAAAATTCCCCAAAAGTCCAATTATGTATCAGGCTATGTTTTTCAGTTTTTTATGAATTATGTTTATGACTATTAGCTACTAAAAGCATTAATCGAATGTGCTCAATTTTTTTATTCTTCATATTTACTGAGCATCAATCCTGTAGCTGACGCGTTTCGGGCAACTTTAGTATAATTTTAAGGTTATTTGGGCCTCATGACGTCAGTTTCAGCATCGACACGTGGTATACCTGTCCACCAAGCGAAGTAAGAACCAAAACCAACAACATCTTCCATATAAAGGGCTTAACTTCGCAACCTGTTGTAACTGTGGCCCCCGTTTCTAACACTCTCGTTTGTTGCCAGTCAATTTTCCCGCATAAGTCATACATTCCAACAAGGATTCGTAACTGTTTTATGAGGTCCTGATTTGCATTATGAATGAATACTTGGTTTAGTTTAGTTTTTTGTAAGCCTGAGTTATTCCTTGGCTTAGCTTAGCCCACATAAGCTAAGCTAAGCCAAACTAGACTATGGCTCATGTGAGACGCATGCCGAGCGGCCCGAGCCCTGCTTTCACCAATAAGACCTTTTCCTGATTAGCATTAGCAGTCATTAAAGCCATATCAACTGCAACTTCTTTTATCGATTTTTCAGAATGACAAAGACATTCGCAGTCAGGTTTGCAAACTGAAAAAAGATTACTGAATTACAATCAATTACTAATTGTTTACACTTTTGCGCAGTATTTGGGCCGTTTCACCAGGCGTTTCATGCTGGTCATACAACGGTGAAAAGTGTGAGTTTGCTATGCGTAGATAATTATTTTACGTTTTCGGCGTAAATTTATCGTGTGTGCGACTGAGACTGCCGGGTTTTAAAAAATAATTTAATTTTAAACACTTTTTTGTGTAGCACCGCGATAATTTAAGTTTGAACAGACCGTATTATATACAATTGTAGACACAACCGGGTAATCGACCAGTTGTTTTTTTTAGTGTTTATTCGCCGATCCCTATATATCATGTGTAGGTCACTCTTATCCCCTCGCCATTTCTTACCAGTTTAACTTTTAGAATATGAACACGCAATTAGAAAAAGTTTTTTGTTGTGCCGCTATGTGACGCTATGTGCGCTCAACTTTTCCAAAGAGTAACAAAAAACGAAAAAAATGATCATTGACGGTCATATATGGACATTTTCTGAACGGATCGATCTTTCAATGAAAGCCAACAGTTTGTCCACTACGCATGATTTTATTTGGGAATAAGGCTTTTTTTGTTAAAATAAGCGCAAAATGGGTTGCCTAGATGGTTCAATTTCGAGACACCTACTGTATGAAAATAATGTTTTGGTTCTAGTTTTAGACAGTCAAAGGCCATAAAACTTTTTTGGTCAAACCAAACCGACCACTTCAGAAAGTGGTTTAGCCGTGAGAGGGACATAAATGTAAAATAGCACACCATGTGTAGCATCGGCGAATCGGGGTTAAGGGACTCATATATTGTAAATAATGGAGATGTGTAACTTCACATAATTTATGAGTAGACTAGTCTGAACTAGACTCTGCCAATCTCTTTTGCACGTACATTTTCTTTTATTTTCGAATCTTAAATTGATTTTGACCATTTCTCAGCGCATTTTTGGTGACTGAATTACTCGAGCATATACTGTTAAAACTCATATGCGGAAGTCACGCTTTAACACAGATTAATTTGTCAAAGTTGTACATAGTTCTTAAAAAAAAATAATCGAATATTTGTCAAAACTATTTAACTTTTCATTTACTTCACTTCTAAGATATTATCGTGTACCAAAGAAACTTTCTTGTCAGCATTTTGAATACAAAAAAGCCAAAAAAAATATTTGGAAAGTGTGAAGCACAATAATAAAGATAAATAAAAAGTGCTAATTAGTACAGGTTCGCCAAAATCGTTAACATATTTGCAAATTGTCAAAGAAACTAAGTAATGTCTCGCGAAAGTGTGCAAACACAAAGTTTTTTTTATTATCTGAGCCAGAAACATGAAATTTTAGTAGGAAATGGTGATTTTTTTCAAACCAGTTGGTTTTTAGCGGATGTAAGTGTCATAATCAGAAACGCCGTGTTCAAATACCCCTAGTAAAATGCTTTTCTGCAACATACATGATAAACTTTATTTTCGACAAAAAAATAGGAATTTCCGAATTATTGGACATATTTATGAAATAGTGAAAGTTTCACTAAGCAAATTTATCCGTACATTTCTGCTGGTACTTTACCTTTACGTTTGACCTTTTTTGGAAAACAATATTTCCACCAAGGTTTCTTCGCTTCTGTCTGTGTTCTCACATCGAAGCTAAATTTCGGTACAGTTTCTGCCATTATTTCTCACCAAAGCGCCATTTTTAAACGTTACCTAAAATTAATATATTACAAGAAAAAATAAAATTTTGGAGGCAAAGCGTTAAAGCAAGAAACGGGGTTTATTACAATTCCCAGCTGAGCAAGTATGCCCGGGCAACTGGACACGAATTTACCGTTTGGAGTTAACCTTTACATCTTCAAAGTCCGCAATTTTCCAAACATTTTACTTCAAATGTGAATTGATTAAATTATAAAAAAAAAGCTATTGAGTTTGTATACACCCCTGCGCTGTTATCAGGCGTCCAGATATCAGCCGGATTGGTCCGGTCGTGCTGTTATCAGTCGGTGTTTTACCGAAAGATCTTTTTGCCTACGCCCTGCGCAGATATCAGGCGGGCTTTTTTGTCGCGAATCCGTCTGATAACTGCACAGGGCCTGTAGTTTACACAATTAGAGTTATTTCGAAATATTGAAACTCCCATATATATATATAAAAGCTCTGCATTTGCAACTACGGAGAAAACAAGATTATATTTTCAGTATGTTTTTAAAAATGGTTCCTGTTTGTTGCAGTTTGGTTGTTGCTACAGCCGGAATATGAGCTGTTTTCTTAAAACCTGAGTCCGGACCTCTTGGGGGAAGTAAAATGGTTGTAGGGTATGGTGAACGCGGCTTTTCCATTTTCCGACACTGGGAGCATATACTGTACAGTTCCTGATTGGACATTTTTTCTAACAGAGTATTTAACAGATGTCCGTTTTGCAATCACTCTTATCACCAAATACGGGTAGTATCTGATAGATATGAACTCGCTATTTCGGTTTTGAAGTATTAACCAGCGCATGGGTTGATTTTGAGAAAATTACGTTCTGTTAACAGTGCTAAGTTTTAGATTCCCGCCTACACGAATTATAATTAACAAATACTGATAAATACATCATGAAAATCCACGGCTTTTCCGGTAAATAATCTAACCCCTCCAGGGGTTAAAAAACTGAAAATTGAGCGACATAGTGAACTAGAAAACGAATTAATCTTTATTTTGATTTTTCAAATTATTTTCGTACCCTATTTTTTTAATGTCAACTTTGTAACCTAAAGGATAAATTTTTCTTTGACCATGTTTGAATTCATACTCTGGCTATTTCAGGAGATGACTGGAAGTACAAAACCAACAAACGAATAAAAAATATCACACTAGAGCTTTGAATACATGCAACGCTGATTAAATAACGTGTCTGAAACGCAACAAAAAGGTGCATTTTGGTCATCGTCACACTTATAAGAGTCATCCCCATTTCTTCTGTTATGGAATCCATATCAACAAAGTTTGTATGACCTAAGCATTGACTTATAAACCCGATGTTCAACTCCAAGGGGAAGTGCGTGTATATAGACACGCAACTTGTTTTTTTCGTCGATTTAAGGCATATGGAGGCCCCGTAGGGGACGGTGTTTTTGCGTAGGTTGGAGATTTCAAACAGGTCTCTAGGGGGCCCTGGTGGCCCAAATCAATTTCTGAATTGTGAGATCGACGTTTATTTACACGCATTTTCCCCCTACGGGTTCCGAAAAACTCCTTCCCCCTGAAAGTTAATAAAAAAAAATCACAGGATAGTCGCGCTGAATCGCATCTCTGAAGTTCTAACTTACTTAAATGTCTTGAAATATTGTTTATGCAAAATCAATACCAAAAAAATGTTACCAAAGCTACAAAGTTGTATGTCATGACATAGAAATACTTTTGAGTATAACAAGGGCGGCAGATCGGTAGCTGATTTCATCACCTGGCGTAATCGTCACTCAGAAGTTTTTATCCGTCTCATCAGATCGTTTAAACTCAGCAGATCACTTCCGCTGGACCATAAGACTCATGAACGTAGCATCATGTAAGGAAATTTAATTAGGGTTGTCGAGAAAGCTATCTGAATAATTCGCGTTTTACTTTTTGCTTTAGTAAGTTAAAACTAGGCGCGGGAAACTGACGCTTATATCTTGTTCGGTGGATTAAACTGAATAATAATGAAATACACAGGGTGCGCAGTTATCTTGCGAAAATTGCCGCTCTTACGCTTATCTTGCGACTTTTCAGAAAATTTATTTTCCGGAATTCCGCCTACGATATGAGCAGTTATCTCGCGAAATAAAAATTTTTCTATAGAAATCATGTCTTTTTTCACTTTTTTTTTTTCAATAAAATCAGCTTTTAAGTCCAGTGAAGTGTATTTTTGAAGTTTTTCGACGTTTCCGCCTACTCATTGAGCAGTTATCTTGCGAAAAAACGCTTATCTTGCGACTTTTCGAGGACCAAGTTCGCAAAATAACTACGCACCCAGTGTAATAAATGCATTTAACAACCTTCAATTTTAACCACCGACGCCTAAATGGACACCCTAATACTGGACACCCTAATGTTGCGCCAGACTTTCATTCAAGATACACATAATGGGCAATAACCAGAAATATTGCAAAGATCAGCAATCGTCTTTGCGCAGTTTCTGTATTTTGTACGCAATAATTGAATTTTCGATCACCATAATTCCATCAGCTTTACGATTTAATTGTCATGAGAGCGCTTTACTGGAGTTAATTCAAATAGGAATCTTTCAGCAAAAATTTGATTCAACAGAAATGATTATTATAACGGTGTGAATCACGCAAAAATGGATTTAATAACGGAGCAACAAGAAAACTGCAGTAGAAAAATACGGCTTTCATGTAAGTAAATGACTTTTCGTTACATATGAATAGTCTGGTAGTTCTTGAAATCGCCACATTTTGGATTTCCATTTTTAACGGGTAAGCAAAGAAAAAAAGCCAGATTATTCGTCAAAACGTGGCGATTTACAGTTTTGGGGGGTTTTCGCGGGGAATCAAACAGAAAAAAAAAACGAAAAAAAAACGAAAAAAAAAATCNTAATGGACGGTTAAGTACTTAACCTGTGTATATGTATATATCATATATACATAAACACAGGTTAAGTACTTAACCGTCCGGAACCGGCTTAACCGTCCACTTTTTAGCTAATTTTTTTTCAGAGCTAACGCCTACGCCCTATGCCCTTAACCGTCCAGTTTGCTTAACCGTCCGTTATTTAGTAAATTATTTTGAAAATGTTTTCTCTGTTTCTCAAAAATTAATGTCGTATAGCAATATTAAAATTTTTTCAATGGTCAATTGAGTAAAAAACTATAAAATAGTAAGAAATGACAGTCATAGAACAGAGTCACGTGTTATAAGAGATCAAGTTTTTAAAATGGCTATTTTGCTTAACCGTCCACTTCGTTTTTTTTAAATTTTCCCAAAAAATCGCCTACGCACTACCAGCTTAACCGTCCAGTTTTGAAAAAATTTTAGGGGACGGTTAAGTACTTAACCTGTGTATATAAAAATTTAATTTCAATAATTCCAACTCGTTCAAAGTAAAATTTGGATTTGAGTCAATTTCGGGAAAAATGGAACTCGATTGAAATTTTGGTCCGAATTTTCAATCGGGTTAAACTTGGGTAAAGAATGAAATTCGAGTTTAGTTCGGGTAAAAATTAAAATTCAGGTTAAACTCGGGTAAAAAAGTTGGGTTGGATTCGGGTTGGACAACGTCAAATAACGAGTTTACCCCAGACGGGAAAGTTACCCGGGTACGGAATCGAGTAGGACAAAAAATTTCTCAAAAGTTCAACTCTGTATCAGGCTACAATTTGTTTTTTCAGTTTTTTTTTATCAATTTGGTTTATGACTATTAGTTACTAAAAGCATTAATCGAATGTGCTTAATAAGTTTTATTCTCCATATTTAATCCGCGTATTTACGAAAATAATTTCTCCGGTGGTCTTAGTCTCACCGCTACCATCTGAGTTGTCTCAGGGGCGCCCTAATTTTCATTTTTCTTTTTCTCGAAACAAAAAAACGAGAGAGCGAGCACATTACTAGAAAGGTTCCGTGCCACCGCTAATCCTGTAGCTGATGCGTTTGAGGCAACTTTAGTATATTTTTAAGGCTATTTGGGCCTCATGACGTCATTTTCAGCATCAACACATGGTATACCTGTCCACCAAGCGAAGTAAGAACCAAAACCAACAGCATCTTCCATATAAACGGCTTAACTTCGCAACCAGTTGTAACTGTGGCCCCCGTTTCTAACACTCTCGTTTGTTGCCAGTCAATTTTCCCGCATAAGTCATACATTCCAACAAGGATTCGTAACTGTTTTTTGAGGTCCCGATTTGCATTGTGAAAGAATATTTGGTTTAGCATTAAGCTTACATAATATGTAATCCAGAATTATTT
>SCLG01000049.1:749902-760694 GCA_004367875.1 Oikopleura albicans
ACGTGATCCGTTGAACTTGGCGCAAAACTGGCATCGGTCGCAAAATCTAATTTTTGATTCTGCGTTGAATGGCATTACCAGTTTTTTTTCGATTTTCTGAGCCAACCATTCCTTATTTTTTTCTCTCTTGGTTTAGCTTTAAGCTTACATAATATGTAATCCAGAATTATTTTTTTGGCTTAACTCCCAGGGGGAAGTGCGTGTAAAAAGACACGCAACTTGTTTTGGTGACCCCCCTCAACTTTTCGAGACAATTCGATTCACAGTGTTATTTTTTGCGTAGGTTGGAGATTTCAAACAGCTCTCTAGGGGGCCCTGGTGGCCCAAATCAATTTCTGAATAGTCAGATCGACGTAGTTTGACGAGTTCTACAACTTGTCTTTACCAGTTTTTTTGAATTATTGGAAATTAATGTGATTTTTTTAAGTGCGTGTTTATTTACACGCATTTCCCCCTACGGGTTCTTAAAAACTCCTTCCCCCTAAGAGTTAACTTAGCTTAGCTCACATGAGCCGCATGCCGAGCCCTGCTTTCACCATTAAGACCTTTTCCTGATTAGCATTAGCAGTCATTAAAGCCATATCAACTGCAACTTCTTTGATCGATTTTTCAGAATGACAAAGACACTCGCAGTCAGGTTTGCAAACTGAAAATAGATTACTGAATAACAATGAAATACTGATTTTTTTACACTTTTGCGCAGTATTTGGGCCATTTTACCAGCCGTCTCATGCTGGTTATACGGCCGATGTTCCATGGTTGACTAAACGTCACCAGTAGGCACCGACTGAATCGGAATAACTTCTAAAAAGTCTAAAGCGGAATCCGTCTAAAATTTTTAGACATTTTACCGTTTATCCACTTTACACTTTATTACCTTTAGACGTTATTACCTTTACCCTTTATCCACTTTACACCTTTTTTGTAGACATATTCCGCTTTAGACATTTTACCCTTTCGACATTTAAGGGTATGGCACACCCTTAAGAAAATTTTTCGATTCAGTCGGTGCCCACCAATGTCAGCGACGTCGGGTAAGTGACCAGTTGTTTTTTTACATTTTTGGAAATTACTCCGTTGGTGTTCATTTCAAAATAGAAAACTTCAGACAAAATAGTGAACATACGTTTGACCTGCTAGAACAAAAAAAAAATTAATAATTAAATGGCTTCTTAACCCCGATTCGCCGCTGCTACACACGGTGTTCGATTTTTCACGGTTGTCGCTCTCACGGTTGAAGCACTTTCTGAAGTGGTCGGTTTGGTTTGACCAAATTAGTTATATGGCCTTTCACTTCCTAAAACGCGAACCAAAACGTTATTTTCATACAGTAGGTGTCTCGAATTGAGCCATCTAGGCGACCCATTTTGCGCTGTTTTTAACAAAAAAGCCTTCATCCAACATAAAATCACGCGTAGTGGACAAACTGTTTGGGACTCATATATTCTAAATAAGGGAGATGTGTAACTTCACATTATGACTAAACTAGTGTGAACTAGACTCTGTCAATCTCTTTTGCACGTACATTTTGTTTTATTTTCGAATCTTAAATTGATTTTGACCATTTCTTAGCGCATTTCTGGTGACTGAATTACTCGAGCATATACTGTTAAAACTCATATGCGGAAGTCACGCTTTAACACAGATTAATTTGTCAAAGTTGTACATAGTTCTTTTGTAAAAAAAAAAAAAATTATGGAATATTTGTCAAAATTATTTAACTTTTCATTTACTTCACTTATAAGGTATTATCGTGTACCAATGAAACTTTCTAGTCAACATTTTCCATCAAAAAAGCCAAAAAAATATTTGGAAAGTGTGAAGCACAATAATAAAGATAAATAGAAAGTGCTAATTAGTACAGGTGCGCCAAAATCGTAATCATATTTGCAAATTGTCAACAAAACTAAGTAATGTCTCGCGAAAGTGTGCAAACACAAAGTTTTTTTTATTATCTGAGCCAAAAAAATTTTAGTGGGAAACGGTGATTTTTTTCATATCGGTTGGTTTTAAGCGGATTTAAGTGCCATAATCAGAAACGCCGTGTTCAAATACCCCTAGTCAAATGCTTTTCAGTAACATATGATAAACTTTATTTTCGACAAAAAAAAAAATAGGAATTTCCGACGCTAAACTTAAATCAATTATTGGATATTTCTGCCGGTACTTTACCTTTGCGTTTGACCTTTTTTGGAAAACAATATTTCCACCACGGTTTCTTCGCTTCTGTCTGTGTTCTCACATCGAAGCTAAATTTCGGTACAGTTTCTGCCATTACTTCTCACCAAAGCGCCATTTTTAAAAACGTTACCTAAAATTAATATATTACATAAAAAAAGAAAATGTTGAAGACAAAGCGTTAAAGCAAGAAACGAGGTTCAATACAATTCCAAGTCCGCAATATTACAAACATTTTAGTTCAAACTTAAACTCCTTAAATTATAAAAAAAACTATTGAATTTTTACTTGATATACACCCCTGCGCAGTTATCAGGCGCGTTTTTTCCCGAACAATTTTATTAATTTTCCGCCTAGTTTTTTTTGCCCCCGTCTGATAACTGCGTAGGGCGTGTAATTTACACATTTAGAGTTATTTCGAAATTTTTAAACCCAAATATATAAAAATTGATTGATAGAGAAATAATTTTGGGTGTTATGTTAACACTGTTAATTGGAAGCCTAGCTCTGTTTTTGCAACTACGGAGAAAACAAGATTATTTTTTCAGTATGTTTTTTAAAAATGGTTCCTGTTTGTTGCAGTTTGGTTGTTGCTACAGTCGGAATATGAGCTGTTTTCTTAAAACCTGAGTCCGGACCTCTTTGGGGAAGTAAAATGGTTGTAGGGTATGGTGAACGCGGCTTTTCCATTTTCCGACACTGGGAGCATATACTGTACAGTTCCTGATTGGACATTTTTTCTAACAGAGTATTTAACAGATATCCATTTCATATCACAAAATATGGGTAGTACCTGATAGAAGTATGAACTCGCTATTTCGGTTTCAAAGTATTAACCAGCGCGCTGCAGCGCATGGGTTTATTTTGAGAAATTTACGTTATGTTAACAGTGTTATTTCAAAAGTTATGTGAACAGACTGTGCTAAGTTTTAGATTCCCGCCTACACGAATTATAATTAACATATATGATTAGTTTTATCGTGTCATACTGATGAAAGTCCACGGCTTTTCCGGTAAATTATCAAACACCCTCCAGGGGTTAAAAAACTAAAAATTGAGCGACGTAGTGAAGTATCGCAGTCATTTTCAAACGCGAAATAAATAAATAATGTTACCACTTTTTGGTAACGTTGCTTGACAGCGCGTCTGAGGCCCATGTGGCCTGTCATTGGTCCTTTTTATAGCTCAATGAAACTCGAAGAATGGAATGCTCTGAATTCTAAAGCTCGAAGAAGGAAATAGCTCAAACAAGGACCAATGACAGGCCACATAGGCCTCCCACGCGCTGTCAAGCAACGTTACCAAAAAGTGGTAACATTATTTATTTTTTCACGTTTGAAAATCACTGCGATAAAAGACATATTAATCTTTCTTTGGATCTTTCAAATTATTTTCGTAGCCTTTTTTTAAAATGTCAACTTTATAACCTAAAGGATAAATTTTTCTTCGACCATATTTGAATTCATACTCTGGCTATTTCGGGAGATGACTAGAACAATGGCATTTGTGTTCATAACTCCCACGGTACAGACTGTACCGTACAGTGCAGGAATTAATTTTTTGTTCAAAACTACAAAACCACCAAACGAATAAAAAATATCACACTAGAGCTTTGAATACAGGCAACGCTGATTAAATAACGTGTCTAAAAGGCCACAAAAAGGTGCATTTTGGTCACCGTCACACTTATAAGAGTCATCCCCGTTTCTTCTGTTATGGAATCCATATCAACAAAGTTTGTATAACCTAAGCATAAGCTTATAAACCCAATATTTAAAAAAAAATCACAGGACAGTCGCGCTAAATCGCATCTCTGACGTTCTAACTTACTTAAATGTCTTGAAATATTGTTTATGCAAAATCAATACAAAAAAATGCTACCAAAGCTACAAAGTTGTATGTCATGACATAGAAATAGTTTTGAGTATAACAAGGGCGGCAGATCGGTAGCTGATTTCATCACCTGGCGTAATCGTCACTCAGAAGTTTTTATCCGTCTCATCAGATCGTTTAAACTCAGCAGATCACTTCCGCTGGACCATAAGACTCATGAACGTAGCATCATGTAAGGAAATTTAATTAGGGTTGTCGCGGAGGCTATCTGAATTTTTCGCGTTTTACTTTTTGCTTTAGTAGGTTAAAACTAGGCGCGGGAAACTGACGCTTGTATCTTGTTCGCTGGGTTAAACTGTGAATAATAATGAAATACACAGGGTGCGCAATTATCTTGCGAAAATTGCCGCTCGTACGCTTATCTTGCGACTTTTCAGAAAATTTATTTTCCGGACTTCCGCCTACGCTCTGAGCAGTTATCTCGCGAAATAAAAAATTTTCTATAGAAATCATGTCTTTTTTTCACATTTTTTTTTCAATAAAATCAGTTTTTAAGTCCAGTAAAGTCAAGTCAGTTTATTTCAAGTTCATTAAGGTCAAGTCAGTGTTTTTGACTTGGCCTTATAACCAGAAATCATTGCTTACAATCAAAAATCAATATCAAGACAGAACTTGCAAAATCATGTATTTTTGAGTTTTTTCGACGTTTCCGCCTACTCATTGAGCAGTTATTTTGCGAAAAAGGCTTATCTTGCGACTTTTCTAGGACCAAGTTCGCAAGATAACTACGCACCCTGTGTAATAAATCCATTTAACAACCTTCAATTTTAACCACCGACGCCTGAATGGACACCCTAATACTGGGCACCCTAATTTTGCGCCAGTCTTTCATCCAAGATACACATAATGGGCAATAACTAGGAATATTGCAAAGATCAGCAATCCTCTTTGCGCAGTTTCTGTATTTTGTACGCAATAATTGAATTTTCGATCACCATAATTCCATCAGCTTTACGATTTAATTGTCATGAGAGCGCTTTACTCGAGTTAATTCAAATAGGAATCTTTCAGCAAAAATTTGATTCAACAGAAATGATTATTTTGACGGTGTGAATCACGCAAAAATGGATTTGATAACGGAGCAACAAGAAAACTGCAGTAGAAAAATACGGCTTTCATGTAAGTAAATGACTTTTTCGTTACATATGGATAGTCTACAACCCTATATAGCAACCCTATATAGCAATTAAATAGCAACTTATAATAAGCTTAGAATTTTAGATTATGCGTTTTTCAACGATAAAGTTACGCGAAAAAAGTTTTTTGCGGATTTCCGCCAAACCTCACAATAATTTGTGAAGTTTCATACGAGAGATCTCACATTCTTTTTAATTTCATCGACAAACATTTTATTCGATCAATTTTTAATCCATAAACATTTTTCCATAAACATTTTTGATCCATAAACAACACGGGAAAACAGTCCCTGAAAAAATTTTGGTTGACCGGCAAACGTGTGATTCAACGTCACAGGGGACCCCAGTCACAGGTGTCGGCATACATCAGAAAAATATGAACTGTGCTCGGCTGTCCTTTTGAAGTCGAAAAAAAAATCGAGCTCCGCTGGCCTGTGGCGAATCCGAGAGGCGAGCTTGACAGCCAAATGTCGAAATTGTTTAAACGAGCTATTCTTGGCTGGCCTGTTGCGCTCCGAAATTGAAATGAGCTGCGCTCGGCTGTACTGTCAGGGTCAAAAACTCAAATGATCTGTGCTGGGTTATACTCTTGGACTGACAAAAAATATTGAGCTGCGCTCAGCTTTCCAAGCTAAGAATTTTAATGAACTGTGATCGACTGGCCTCTAGTCGTCTGAAATTTTAATGAGCTGTGCTCGCCTCGGCTGCCTAGTTCACGAACTGCGGAGGGCAGATCACTCGAGCTGGAAAGGCCCGCTGTCTATTGCCGAGCCCTGACAGGAGTAATTATTTCTTCGGAAAGTTCATTGTCGAAATATTCAAGTTTATGGTGTTTTTTCAGTCTTAAATAATAAACATTCTCTCACAAGCTTGCGAACACAATCGTCTAAAATCAATAATGAAACGTATTTATCATTTTTCATGGGACCGGATAAGATTCTTCGGATAAACACATTCATTTCTACCCTTTCACTCAAAATAGCACAATTGTCCAAAAACGAGAAAAAACTAAACACAGTAGTTTTATTTGAATAATGCCGCATTATCTTGTACCGGAAAAGTTTGATTTTGGTCTGTGGGTTAGGACAAAGCTATGAAAGAATCCTCTTTGGTGCTTAAAAAATCTGAGCCATGTATAAATTACAAATTTTGCTAACGATTAGCTATTCTTTTTTGTTTGTCAGAGTATAAAGAGAAAGGAAATACTGGAGTCGGAAAAAAAGCGTCACCGAGAAAATTTCGCTTGTAGCTTTGAAACAGTACTCGGTCTTATCTATGGTAAGACCCGCGTCGAACTCGGTGACAAACTGGCGACCCACACCAGTACCTTAAAAATATATATTTTTACTTTGACGTAAAAAATGTATGTTTGGTCAGGAAATCTCCTTTTTAGCTTCATTTTCTTGTAAAATGTTTCTGTAATTTTTTCGAGGAAATACGTCGTTGCTATGTGCGGGTATTGGTGAAACTGTGACATAAAAAATTTATCGGTTGACGGCGCATAAGTGTCTATTTGGCCAACATTTAGAGTTAAAACCGGCTGGTTTACAATGATTTTTATCGAAATTACTAAGCATAACCGGTAAATTTTTGTTTTTTTTTGTTTTTTTTTCAAATATTTCGTAAGAAGGGCTCAAACCACAATTTATATCTCGAAATTGAATTCATATCTATCATATTTAGAAAAATGTGAGAGAAAAACTGAAAAATCGGAAAACTGGTTTAACTTGAACCGGTCTGTTCGGTTGGCTCCCATTTTTTTGTTACTTTTTATATATCGCTTATAAACTACAATCTGTGAAAGTTTGGGAACGCTCAGGTCTATATTTATTGTCGGTGTGGTCCCAGGTGGCGGTCCAAAGTATAGACCAATTCTAGGACACCCAATTCGGAGAAACTTTTCAGAAAAATTCCCGTTCCAAGCGTTTTTTTTATTGGAAAAAAAATATGGTTCAATTATGGGACACATACTGTGTGGTCCAACAATGAATTACCAGGGTTGATTTTCGCATGCAGTTTATACATAAAAAGTGCCTGCAAAAAGTTTATTTGGCTTTTTTTCTTGAACCACAGCGTCGTCCAATTCCGAAAGAAAAAAAAGCCAAAGTAAAAAATGAAACACCAAAATCGCAAAGCGTCCTGGAATTGGACTACTATTGTTCTACACTGAAGAGCTTTTTGTGAAATAACCGTTAAAAATTACTCAATAACTGTATTTCGGATGAACGCTGTCATAAAAAAATGAATCACTAAAATCAAAGCTAGCTTTAAGAGATGTCCAAATTTGAACTCGATGTTTATTTTCAAATTATACCCAGTTTTCAACACTCATAATTGAGCATCATAAGTGGTCCATCATCTTTAACTTGAAAGAGCTGTGGTTTATCCTTTTTTTGTTTTAACAATTTATTGATAAATAATAATAAATTTGAAAACCAAACTTGGCTTGTTGTCTCAGAAATATACGTTTTTAAGTTAAATTACAATTGCCTGTGTTATTATAATAATTTACAATGAGGGTCGACAAGTAATTTTTAGTTTTTGAAGATAGTTTCACCAAAACAAAAAAAACTATGCACTCTTGTTTCAGCTTAGCACTTAAAAGTTGAGCGCACCCTAGTGGCCTAACTCAGAGTTTGTGAAAACTTTGTCACCCATGATTTATATATATAGATATTTGTTTTTACTCTAAGCAATGTTCAGTTAGCATAACCCGAGCTGCTTTTTCTACGAAACTCAGCTATAAAAGATTTTGCTGTAGAAAACGGTATTTCGAAAGGCTTAACTCCTGCGGACCGGTCATATTTTTTTCAAAATTCCGTCTTTAACTCACAGGGGTAGTGCGTGTAAATAGACACGCAACTGGGTTTTTTCGTCGATTTAAGGCATATGGAGGCCCCGCAGGGCAAAACGGGTATTAGTGACCCCCCCTCAACTTTTCGAGAAAATTCGATTGACGGTGTTATTTTTTGCGTAGGTTGGAGATTTCAAACAGCTCTCTAGTGGGCCCTGGTGGCCCAATTAAATTTCTGAATAATCAGATCGACGTAGTTGGACGAGCTCTACAACTTGGCTTTACCNAATTTTTTTTATATATTTGGAAAGTACATTTCCTTGTGAGTACGGGAAAAATACTAAGAGTTTGTAATTATGTCCGTAAATATGTTTAAAATAGCCCTGAAGTGGCGCGCCTCAAAGAGAGAGAGAGAGGCGCGCGCTCTCCTTTCTATAGCGGGCTCGAAAAAAGTGTGGCAATTTCAAGTAGACCCGAATAGTCTACAACCATATATAGCAATTATGTAGCTTAGAATTTTAGATAATGCGGTTTTAACGATAAAGTTACGCGAAAAACACAATAATTTGTTTGTGAAATTTCATAACAGACACCCCACATTCTTTTTAATGTAGACAAACGTTTTCTTCGATCAATTTTTAATCCATAAACATTTTTCTTGGGAAACAGTCCCTGAAAGGTTGATTGACCAGTAAACGTGTGATTCAACGTCACAGGGGACCCCAGTCACAGGTGTCGGCATACATCAGAAAAAATATGAGCTGTGCTCGGCTGTCCTTTCGCAGTCGAAAGAAAATCGAACTCCGCTGGGCTGTGGCGAATCCGAGAGGCGAACTCGACGGCCGGATGTCGAAATTGTTTAAACGAAATTGTTTAAACGAGCTATTCTTGGCTGGCTTTTTGCGCTCCGACATTGAAATGAGCTGCGCTCGGCTGTACTGTCCGGGTCAAAAACACAAATGAGCTGTGCTTGACTGTGCTCTCGGACTGACAAAAAATATTAAGCTGCGCTCAGCTGTCCCAGTTTAGAATTTTAATCAACTGTGATCGACTGAGCTCTCGTCGTCTGAAATTTTAATGAGCTGTGCTCGCCTCGGCTGCCTAGCTCACGAACTGCCGAGGGCAGATCACTCGAGCTGGAAAGGCCCGCTGTCTATTGCCGAGCCCTGATAAGAGTAATTATTTCTTCGGAAAGTTCATTGTTGGAAAGTTCATTGTCGAAATATTCAAGTTTATGGTGTTTTTTCAGTCTTAAATTATAAACATTCTCTCACAAGCTTGCGAACACAATCGTCTAAAATCAATAATGAAACGTATTTATCATTTTTCATGGGACCGGATAAGATTCTTCGGATAAACACATTCATTTCTACCCTTTCACTCAAAATAGCACAATTGTCCAAAAACGAGAAAAAACTAAACACAGTAGTTTTATTTGAATAATGCCGCATTATCTTGTACCGGAAAAGTTTGATTTTGGTCTGTGGGTTAGGACAAAGCTATGAAAGAATCCTCTTTGGTGCTAAAAAAATCTGAACCATGTATAAATTACAAATTTTGCTAACGATTAGCTATTCTTTTTTGTTTGTCAGATTATAAAGAGAAAGGAAATACTTAACCTTAGTACCTTAAAAGTATATCTTTTTACTTTGACGTGAAATACGTATGTTTTTTCGGCAAATCTCCTTTTTGGCTTCATTTTCTGGTAAATTGTTCCTGTAATTTTGTCGAGGAAGTACGGTTTAATTTATCGGTTTACGGCGCACAAGTGTCTCACCTCTGATACAAGTATAGGCCAATTCTAGGACACCCAATTCGGGGAAACTTTTCACAAAAATTCCCGTTCCAAGCGTTTTTTTTTATTGGAAAAAAATATGGTTCAATTATGGGACACATACTGTGTGGTCCAACACTGAATTACCAGGGTAAATTTTCGCATGCACTTTATACATAACAAGTGCCTGCAAAAAGTTTATTTGGCTTTTTTTCTTGAACCACAGCGTCGTCAATTTTCGAAACAAAAAAGAGCCAAAGTAAAAAATGAAACACCAAAATCGCAAAGCGTCCAGGAATTGGACTACTATTGTTCTACAATTAAGAGCTTTTTGTGAAATAACCGTTAAAAATTACTCAATATCTGTATTTCGGATGAACGCTGTCATAAAAAATGAATCACGAAAATTAAAGCTAGCTTTAAGAGATGTCCAAATTTGAACTCGATGTTTATTTTCAAATTATACCCAGTTTTCAACACTCATAATTGAGCAGCATAAGTGGTCCATCATCTTTAACTTGAAAGAGCTGTGGTTTATCCTTTTTTTGTTTTAACAATTTATTGATAAATAATAATAAATTTGAAAACCAAACTGGGCCCGTTTTTAAGTTCTTTTAGATAACTCCCAGGGGGAAGTGCGTGTAAATAGACACGCAACGTGTTTTTTTCGTCGATTTAAGGCATATGGAGGCCCCGTAGGGTAAAACGGGTATTGGTGAACCCCCCTCAACTTTTCGAGAAAATTCTATTGACGGTGTTATTTTTTGCGTAGGTTGGAGATTTCAAACAGCTCTCTAGGGGGTCCTGGTGGCCCAAATCAAATTCTGAATAGTCAGATCGACCTAGTTTGACGAGCTCTACAACTTTGCTCTACCAGTTTTTTTGAATTATTAGGAATCAATGTGAACTTTTTAAGTGCGTGTTTATTTACACGCATTTTTCTCCTACGGGTTCCCAAAAACTCCTTCCCCTAAGAGTTATATTACAAATTGCCTGTGTTATTATAATAATTTACAA
>SCLG01000049.1:763480-789710 GCA_004367875.1 Oikopleura albicans
TTAAGAGATGTCCAAATTTGAACTCGATGTTTATTTTCAAATTATACCCAGTTTTCAACACTCATAATTGAGCATCATAAGTGGTCCATCATCTTTAACTTGAAAGAGCTGTGGTTTATCCTTTTTTTGTTTTAACAATTTATTGATAAATAATAATAAATTTGAAAACCAAACTTGGCTTGTTGTCTCAGAAATATACGTTTTTAAGTTAAATTACAATTGCCTGTGTTATTATAATAATTTACAATGAGGGTCGACAAGTAATTTTTAGTTTTTGAAGATAGTTTCACCAAAACAAAAAAAACTATGCACTCTTGTTTCAGCTTAGCACTTAAAAGTTGAGCGCACCCTAGTGGCCTAACTCAGAGTTTGTGAAAACTTTGTCACCCATGATTTATATATATAGATATTTGTTTTTACTCTAAGCAATGTTCAGTTAGCATAACCCGAGCTGCTTTTTCTACGAAACTCAGCTATAAAAGATTTTGCTGTAGAAAACGGTATTTCGAAAGGCTTAACTCCTGCGGACCGGTCATATTTTTTTCAAAATTCCGTCTTTAACTCACAGGGGTAGTGCGTGTAAATAGACACGCAACTGGGTTTTTTCGTCGATTTAAGGCATATGGAGGCCCCGCAGGGCAAAACGGGTATTAGTGACCCCCCCTCAACTTTTCGAGAAAATTCGATTGACGGTGTTATTTTTTGCGTAGGTTGGAGATTTCAAACAGCTCTCTAGTGGGCCCTGGTGGCCCAATTAAATTTCTGAATAATCAGATCGACGTAGTTGGACGAGCTCTACAACTTGGCTTTACCAGTTTTTTTTGAATTATTGCTAATTATTGCGAATTTTTTAAGTGCGTGTTTATTTACACGCATTTTCCCCCTACGGGTTCCCAAAAACTCCTTCCCCTTGAGAGTTAACAAACTATTGCGAACAAACCAGTATCACTACGAACATAATTTGACAAACGTATTATAATCTCATTCAAATTGAACAGTATTTGAAAAACTTTGAACAAAAAATGCTTACACTAATTCCTACAGAGACTGATTTGTATAAACAATTTTTTTCCGAAAAACTTGTTCATCGAAAAACACCATTTTACTTCAAAACAATGCTACTCGAAAGCATGCTTATTCGATCAGAAATTAAATTCTGACCAGAAGTTTTAAATTTCCAAGGTTCCTTAGTGATTTTTATAAGTGATTTTTTGGGAATTTTCACTAATATTGAGTTCAATGATCCTCCATTTTTTCCGAAAATAACAAATGACGAAACATTTTTTTATGTTATGTGTACGTTCAGAATTAAATTCTGAACAAAGTGATTTTTTCACTTTTGAAATCTATCAGAAAAGTTGATCTCTTTTTTCACATCAAAGTTAAAAGTAGGCAAAAATAGCCAAAACGGTTTATTTCGGTATTTGACTAAAATCAGAACAAAAAATATTTTTAAAAATTAAAAGCAATTATATGATGTGTAAACTTTACACTGTAAAGGATGAAAGTTTAGTACTGTAGCCTCAAACTGACAATTTTCGAACTAACTTCTAGGAATTTTTACGATTTTAAGCCGTGATCCACGTTTGTGGATCAACGGTCCGCTGGAGTTAAGTAGGACCCCCGCTTCCGAAATTCGGAAGATTATCTTGGGACTACTGGACAAACAAGTGCATATTTGCACCGAGTTTCACGCTTACTTTTTGAAATTTTTGATAACATGTGTGAAAATTTCTAAGGCTAAAACGGATATTTTTTTTGTAAAAATCCAGAATTCGAAATTTCCAGGACAAAATTTTCATGATTACATTTTGTTAGTCTCATCATTAATGCACTAAATTATGAAAAAAATGCTGACAATATTTTTTTTGAAAATCTTATTGTGGAAAATATTATTTTCGTTAATATTTTTTCGAAAAATATTTTTTTGGTAAAAATGTTTTTGGAGAATTTAATTTTGGAAAATATTTTTTTGGAAAATATTTTAAACTAATCAAAAATATAATCCCATTATTAACCGTAGACAGTTTAGCTACTACGCCGACATCGCGTCGTGTCTTGATCTCAGGGTCTCAAGTGTAGTAAAAAAAAACTCTCGAAAATTACGTGAAACATGGCCATGGGCGTCTTTTAACATCGAACCAATTATAAACAAAACAAAAAGAACTCACAAAAGTTCCATGTTTATTGAAGCGTTAAAAATAACCGGTTTAAACCAAGTACTCATGTCAAATATATTTTTTTGGTTATAATAAAAAGTTGTTAAAGTCGAAAATAATAGCGAAAATTTCATGAAGTTCTAGTATCACGTGAGATAAGGAATGACAAAAAAAAAAATTTGATTACTTGGTTGAGAACGCGGAAGAAAGAAATTGAGAGAAAAGTTGTACCAGACTATCAGATACTTGACTTGAAAAACGTATAAATTATGCTGTATAATCCTTATAAGGTTTTATGTCCGATGGTAACCTTGAGACAAATTTTCATTACAATTTTCGGATTCCCCGACATCAATTCCCTATACTCTAGAAGTAAGAAAAAAAATCTGTCACATTGATTGTTTTGCGGTTCCCACCCTATTATAACTTATAATTTGTATAGCCTTATGTTATTACATTATTATTTCATAGATCCGCTACAGTATAGACTTATTCTCTAACCCTAGAGTCTAGTGCTTAAACCGTACAGTCGTCACACTAAATGTTGTTCTTAATTTCAAATGTCAAATAGCTCTGGCATGTTACAAAAATCAACAAGTTCACTAGTCAGGAATAACTTAACTCCCAGGGAGAAGTGTGCGTATATATACACACAACATGTTTTTTCGTCGATTTGAGGCATATGGAGGCCCCGTAGGGCAAAACGGGTATTGGTGACCCCCCCCCTCAACTTTTCGAGAAAATTCCATTGGCGGTGTTATTTTTTGCGTAGGTTGAAGATTTCAAACAGCTCTCTAGGGGTCCTGGTGGTTCAAATCAATTTGTGAATAGTCAGATGGACGTAGTTTGACCAGCTCTACAACTTGGCTTTACCAGTTTTTTTTGAATTATTGCGAATTATTGTGATGTTTTCAAGTGTGTGTATATATACACACATTTCCCCCTACGGGTTCCCAAAAACGCCTTCCCCCTGAGAGTTAAGATTGAAAATTTCATCAGTTAACTCTTATCGCATTGCTAACATACTAAGCGTTTGTCCATATTTTTTCCAATGGTGAAAGGTATGTATATGTTTAACATGAACTTTTTCTCAGACAAAAGGGTCATTCCCATCCTTAACTATCCTTGAGCTATTCTTAACTCATCTTAACCCAGAAGTCACTGCCTACCTGATGTCCCAAAATGTGCAATTTTGCACAGGGATGCACAGTTCTTAAAGCTGTTTTGGCATTACTCAGACAGTCCTAGGCTAAGACCTAGCTCGAACACACGGTATAACCTCTCAACTGTTGGTCCTATAGGTTATGTCTTGTAACGATTTTAGACTAAAAAATGCCTGACTAATAAGGCCTATATTCGAGTAAATACGAAAAACTAAACTTTCGAGAAGACTTGAAAGAAATCAACCAGACAATAGACATCGCATATTTTCGAGGGCAACTGAATTTTGATTTATATTGTTCCATTCAAAACTAGCCAGCTTTATTTTCATAAATTATCATTATGATCCCCCGATTATGGTTGTTGTTAAAACTATTTCTTTTCAATTCTTAGACAACAACGGCCGCACTTGACCAACGTATATTTTGTATCGTGTTAAAAAGTTTCAGAGAAAAAAAAACGACCTATAATGGTCAATCAGTGCATTAAAAATTCACTCAGAGATGGCCTTAGGTCAATGTTGGGATCCTTTGATTATATGACTTACAGTCTCGGATCCCTCATGGCTCCTTTATTGGCCGCAAATTTTCAATTAATACATTTTAAATAAATACAATTTTTAATCAGTGGCCCATATCTCATTTTCACCAATTAAATCTGCAATTTCTAAAAACTCATTTTTAAACAAAAAAAAATACAACTGTAAAATTATAGAATACGTGTTTTTTTGTCAAAAGGGCGATGGTTACCTTATAGACTAAGGATCCCTTATGAGCTGACTTTTTAAACATTCATTGTATTTTTATTAATAAATAACAAATACAATGAATGTTCCATAATAGTTTTTGAAATATTTTTAACCTTTGTGACATACATACCAACTGATAATACAATACCAGAGGAAAAATTATTTTTTTAACATTTACATAAAATGGTTATTTTACAAAATCTCCATTATTTTTTTTCGTAAGCAAAATATATATCAAGTTGTTTTTGACGTGTGGAAAACATTTTGAGATGAGAAGCTTAAATCAAGAACACTCTCCGAACTCAACCATGCATGTGGGCCCACTTTGAAAATTGTGTAGCAACTAGAAATCAACTCCAGACGTTAATCCGACAAATTGAAAAAATAATATAATTCAAAAATAAAATAATGATCCCCCCCAAAAAAAAAATCTGGAAGTGATCTTTTATAATTATCATAAGATAAAATTTCGCCTAGAGCCAAGTCTCGCTGTTCATATTATTTGTAGGACCGAACTTGTAGGCGCCGTAAAAAAAACTAAAAGATTTTGTGGGTGCATTCTGAGATTTTTTTTTTTGCAAATAATATTGTATTTTTGAAAAGAGAAAGTTACTGAACTGCCGATAAATGGTTTATTACACCTTGTCGTTTTTTTTTACTTATAAAAAGTCCTTTTAAAGTACGTCAAAAACATAAATGTACAGCCACGCGGAAATCGCGTGCAAAAAGGTCATGAAATTTCGAGTCTGCAAAAAACAGAATATTGTTTGATAGACACAATAGACGACAACAGTTAGTGTTTTTTTATTATATGTATGTGATAATTTGTATCCTTTGAAATTAATTTGGAATTTTTGGGTGCCTTCGATTGCCAGAAACGCTTCGGAAAGTGTATAGACTACACAGTATAGTCCTTCAACATATGTAAATGTTATGTAACGAACAGTGTGAAAACATAGACCATAAAAATCTCAAACTATCAAAATTTCCAAAATAACAACGTGTTTTATATACAATTCCTTTAACACAAACGGAAATAAAACAATTTGTACTGTTTCGGGGCAAGTTGCGTTTTTTCGTGTCTATCCTTTTTTCGTGTATATCCTTTTTCCACTTAAATTAGACGTAATAAAGTGATAACTTTTTTATTTGATGTTGACAATAGTGGTTTATACAGTTTGAATATAACAATAATTATAAATTATTAAGATTAAAATTTTTTTAAATCAACACGTAATGAAAATGCAAAACAAAAAAGCTTGAAACACAAATTGTTCAAAATATTTTCAATTTCTGAATGTCTTAAAATCGCCAAAAATAAAGTTATTTCTAGAATTTTAATTTAAAATGGAGACAAATGACGTAGTAGGGAATGCTAGTGCCGCGACAATTGAACAATTGCGCTCAATGGTTGACACTTTATCGGCGCAGGTGCAGCAATTGCAAGAAAATGAAGAGACGGACGCCCGTAATCTAAATTCGGTGAGTTCATTCGCACATTTGAAAAAGGTCAAAAGTGACAAACCGCACTGTCAAGGGCACCACCAGAAATCAAAACTAAGTATGCAAGGGTTAAAATTCGAAATTAGTAAATTAAAACCGTGACAAAATTGCGTAACACACATTTGCGCCATTTAACTTATTATCCAGGAATTTCATTTTGAACGAGTCAAAAATAACTGCAACTTCAGCACAAACTTTTTTTGAACTTTTATGAACTTTAAAATAGAAAAAAAATACCATTTTGTAAATCTAGTTTAAAAACATTTTTTATCCGACTGTTTTGGTTTAAACAATGTATTTCGTAAGTCAAACATAGACCAGTTATCAAAATTTGACAAACTAGGTCGGTAATTTGTTGTCATAAGACAAGACAACATATTGTTTGTCTTAATTTGTCAAAATTTTCGATTTTTTTCTGGGATGAAAAATTGTTGTCGTATAATTTTGTTGAACTCGGAAATTCCGTTTGATACTTGGATCCAATTAGGTCAATTTCAAAAAGTCTATTATGTTACAATATTGGGCAAATGCCACGCCCTTCGGCATATAACATATTTAAGTTTAAACATCGAACGTACACTTAGTACTTAACTTGGCTAACTATAAGGTTAAAGAAAATCTTATTTTGAGGCCATTTTGTCTTCAAATTTTACCATCTAAATTTTATAAATCTGGGCGTTATTATTATTTTTTTATTTTTTTTTTATTTTTTTTTAATTTTTTTTTAATTTTTTTTTAATTTTTTTTTAATTTTTTTTTAATTTTTTTTTAATTTTTNTAGCAACTAGAAATCAACTCCAGACGTTAATCCGACAAATTGAAAAAATAATATAATTCAAAAATAAAATAATGATCCCCCCCAAAAAAAAAATCTGGAAGTGATCTTTTATAATTATCATAAGATAAAATTTCGCCTAGAGCCAAGTCTCGCTGTTCATATTATTTGTAGGACCGAACTTGTAGGCGCCGTAAAAAAACTAAAAGATTTTGTGGGTGCATTCTGAGATTTTTTTTTGCAAATAATAGTTAATTTTTGAAAAGAGAAAATTACTTAACTACTGGTAAATGGTTTATTACACCTTGTCGTTTTTTTACTTATAAAAAGTCCTTTTGAAGTACGTCAAAAACATAAATGTACAGCCACGCGGAAATCGCGTGCAAAAAGGTCATGAAATTTCGAGTCTGCAAAAAAAAAAACATTGTTTGATAGACAAAATAGACGACAATTATTAGTGTTTTTTTTTATTATATGCATGTGATAATTTGTATTTTTTGAAAGTAAATTTGGTATTTTTTGGTGTTGTCAATCGCCAAAAAACGGTTCGGAAACTGTAAAGTCATTTAACATATGTTAATGTTATGTAACGAACAGAGTGAAAACATAAACAATGAAAATCTTAAACTATCAAAATTTGGAAAATAACAACGTGTTTTATAAACGATCGTTAACATAAACGGAATTAAAAAAAAATGGTACCGTTTTGGGGCAAGTTGCTTTTTATTTTATATTAGCTATAATGATTTATACGATTTAAGTACACCAATATATACAAATTATTCAGATTATTTTTTTAACTCATTATGAAAATAAAAAACAACTAAGTTTGAAACACAAATTATTCAAAATATTTTCGATATCATTGGTGGTTAATTACACTGTCATACATTATGGCTGAATGTCTTAAAGTCGCCAAAAATAAAGTTATTTCTAGAATTTTAATTTAAAATGGAGACAAATGACGTAGTAGGGAATGCTAGTGCCGCGACAATAGAACAATTGCGCTCAATGGTTAACACTTTATCGGCGCAGGTTCAGCAATTGCAAGAAAATGAAGAGACGGACGCCCGTAATCTAAATTCGGTGAGTTGATGCTAACCTTTTCAAAAGTTAACCCCTACGATTTTTTTTGTTAACAAAGAGCAACCTAAACAAATTATCAATTTCAAAAGTGACAAATAGCACTGTCACGGCGTCACCAGGAATCAAAACCAAGCGTGCAAGGGTTAAAATTCGAACTAAGTAAAAGCCGTGTCAAAATTGCGTAACACACATTTAACTTATTATCCAGGAATTTCATTTTGAACGAGTGCTTCAAAAAATAACTGCAACTTCAGCACAAACGTTTTTTGAACTTTTATGAACTTTGAGATGGAAAAAAAATAACATTTTTTTAATCTTATTTAAAACATTTTTATCCGACTGTTTTGGTTTAAACAATGTATTTCGTAAGTCAAACATAGACCAGTTATCAAAATTTGACAAACTAGGTCGGTAATTTGTTTTCACAAGATAACTCAACATATTGTTGGTCATAATTTGTCAAATTTTTCGATTTTTTTCTGGGGTGAAAATCGTTGTCTTATAATTTTGTTGAACTCGAAAATTCCGTTTGATACTTGGATCCAATTAGGTCATTTTCAATAAGTCTATTATGTTACAATATTGAGCAAATGCCACGCCCTTCGGCATATAATATATTTAAGTTTAAACATCGAACGTACACTAAGTACTTAACTTGGTTAACTAAAATGTTAACTAAAATCTTATTTCAAGCCATTTTGTCTTCAAAATTTACCATCTAAATTTTATAAATGTAGGAGTTACTTCGTTGTAAACAAAACAATGTCAATCGAGTAGACGTTTTGCATTATTGTAACGAATGGTCTTCGAGAAGTTAAAAATAATCGTGAAAATTTGCACCAATCGCTTTAAAATACCAAAAATGTTGACAGAACGATAAAATACGGTTCTTTCCATCTTAAATGCTAAACATATGTCTCAATTAAGGAGGGGTCCGTCATGTTGTGTACAAACTAAACCTGAAAATCAGTAAAGCGTATTTCCACTATACGTTGATGGGCCAAATGTGGGGTTCGACAAATGTATACAGTGGTAGTCGATTTCCGGAACGCTTTGCAGTTTTGATTTTTGTTTCTGTCCGGGAATTGGAATTTCGTCTTATTTTATCACTAAAAGCGTCTCGACAATTTGTCCGGCAATTTGACCCGTCCTTAATTTTTTTTTTTGGAATAAAAAATGGCCCATACTTGGACATTTTTCGGAACGTGTGACACGTTACGTGTCCCAGAATTCATTTACCCTCTGTGGCATAGAATCTATGTATTACATTTAAAATTAAGATTTTTAGTTATTCCTCTGTGTAATGGGAGCTTTAGTGATGTTCATGCAATGTGGATTTGGATTTCTGGAGGCGGGATCGACACGAGAGAAAAATGTCACAAATATTCTAATCAAAAACGTCCTCGATTTAAGTATGGCTCGTTATATTACTAGATCATTCATTCCGGTACATACAAGGGAATAGCCGAATAAAGGTCGTTTTGCTATTTGCACAAAACTGCTCTTTATGAAGCGCTCCCAGAATATTTTTTTTTTATTTTGTTTAATTCACATGTTATTAAAATATTAAGGTTTAACGCTGCATTTTGATGTAAAGACATTGAAATACACAGGGTAACCTATAAACCTTGGAGTTTTTTGCTTGAAAATTTTCCAGCAAAAACGCTCATGCATGTACCGAAATAACGTTTCATCAGGAGTTCAAATCAATGAGCAATATGCGAAACATTATTATTATATAAGGCAGGATTATTTCATAATGTAGAAGGTCCAACAAAAAAAATTGAAATCCTTATATTCCGTTAATTTTGGTGCCAGTTAATGGGTAGCCCTGTGTAAATGAATGAATTGTGTTAACTTTATTTCGGATCTACAAATGACGAAATCACTCAAAAAGGAAAAATTTTTTGAATTTAGTTAATTTCCATAAATTTTATTAACTTTAGTACTCTTAACTTCCCTTAGTTTAAATCCGTAAACTTAAAAGTTCAATTCATCAATTCTTCACAAAAATAAATAAAAATGTTTAGTGGGTGCGGGGTTTGTATACTGGGCTGTCGGTTGGGGCTTTGCTTATGGTGACATTGAGGGTTATGCACCCTGTAAATTTATTGGCGCCACCAATTTCTTCAGCACCAACCTGGGCGACGAAAATAGCGTCGAAGAGTACCCAGCCCAATGGTTTTTCCAGATGGTTTTTGCCGCCACCGCCTCCACAATTGTCAACGGCGCCATTGCGGAGCGTGTTAACTTTTGTGCTTACTTAACGTATTCACTTTTTATTACCGGCTTTGTTTACCCGGTCGTGTCCCACTGGGGCTGGTCAGGCACCGGTTGGTTGGCTAATCCACCGGAATCGGCCGGAATGCCGGCAGGAGTGGCCATGCAAGACTTTGCCGGATCGGGCATTGTTCACTGTACCGGTGGAATTGCAGCACTAGTGGCTACTTTACTTATGGGACCCCGAATCGGCCGTTTTGATGTTAATGAATCCGGGATGAAAAAATCATACGCCATTCCCGGCCACTCCGTACCATTTACGGTCCTCGGCGGGTTTATTTTGTTTTTGGGCTTTTTAGCGTTCAATGGAGGTAAGCTTCTCGGCCGAATTTTGTTTTATTTCAGTCAATAATGACCGAATTAAAGTTGTTTACATACTGTACTCGCCAAAAAAAACGTTGCAAAAATGCGGGATTTTTAATAATTAAGTGCGCATAATTTCTTTAGCTGATAGATTTTTGTCGTTGTTGATTCATGGAAAGGGAAGGAAAGAAAAACAAATAAAGCCATAGGAAAAAAAATGACAAAACTGTTGAATTTAGACCTTCCCAATTTCAATTTTTACGCAATAAAATAGATACACATGTTAAGCATTTAACCGTCCACTAAAAATTTTTCAAAACTGGACGGTTTAGCCGGTTCCGGACGGTTAAGAGCCGAATGCGTAGGCGATTGTTTTGGGAAATTAAAAAAAAACGACCTGGACGGTTAAGCAAAAATAGCCATTTTTATATAAGAACTATGACTTTAATTTTAGAGAAACAAAGAGAAAATATTCAAAATAATTTAGTGAAAAACGGACGGTTATTGCAAACTAGATGGTTAAGGACATACCGTGTAGGCGTTAACTCTGAAAAAAAAATTAGCTAAAAAGTGGACGGTTGAGCCGGTTCCGGACGGTTAAAGGCTTAACCTGTGTATTACTTTATTGGTTGGCGCGCTGTTATAAAAAAACGCGCAAAATAGAATTGAATTCTCCTTCAATTTTCCGATCTAGAAAGTTCGATTTTGACTGAAAATCAGAAATTATTTTGTAATAGGCTGCCCAGTTTCTAGAGAGCATTCATACTCGGCTACCCGAATAAATAAACCGCCATGTTTTATACGTACTGGATAATTGATATTTTAACGCTGTTCTCAGGATCTGAATTGGCGATTGTTTCCCATACTGGGGGCGTATCGGACCATCACGGTGGTTTCTCGCTGGCGATTATGAATACGATTATTTCGGGGTCTGCCGGCGGCATCATTGTCCTTTTCATTCATTATTTGAAAGCATTATGCGCAGGAGGCGATCCCTATTGGTCCGTACTGTACACTGTAAATGGGGGCCTGGCCGGTATGGTAGCGGCGTGCGCTGGATGCGACCGAATGCACCAGTGGGCCGCTTTTGTCATTGGTCTGATGGCCGGTGCCAATTATTATTTGTATTCGGGGGCATTGGTTAAATTTCGAATCGACGATTTGCTCGACGCTTTCCCGGTTCATTTTGGCGGAGGGATTGTTGGACTGCTTATGACTCCAGTCTTTATGTACAATGGTATTATTTATTCTGGCGGCGAAAGTGGTAAGAAAAAACAAGATTTTTGTCTTTAAAACTGGGGTCTTTGAAAGAAAAGATATTCGAGGAGTTTGACGTTTTCCGAGTAAGGCTTTTTGGGTAAAGTTTAATGAATTTTTGGTCTCTTTCGTGCAATAAACGAACTAACAAACGTTTTGTCTAAATAACTTTTTCTTCGACAACCGTTTTCTCCGAAATACCGTGGTGCCGTGGAAAGTAAAGGACTTTGAAGACATATTCAAACGTTCATATTTATAGGTTGTTACAAAGACGACACTGGTGCGTTAGTTGGCGCCGATGTTTTAGATGGCTCATGTCAAAATACAGCGTATTATAATTTTGCGTGGAATCTGTGCTCGTTAATTGCAATCTGTGTTTGGGTCACCGCGAATGTTGGTCTGGTACTTGGTATCTATAGTGCTGTTGGTCTCTTGAGGTAAACAAAGAGATTGCGTAGGCGACAACAATATAATGGAAAATAGGAATTACGTAACTCAAAAGAATTGCGAAATACGTGTTTTTTTTACATACCGTATGGGGACGCTCTGACTCTGAGGGTGATAAAACATAATAATAGCGTCATAATAGCGTTACAAATCATAGCAAAATTGCTCAAAGCCTCAGAGCCAGAGAGTCCCCATACGATATTTCAAAATCAAAGGACCTTATAATCTAGTTAATAAATTATATTTAGGGTTTCGGAAGAAGTGGAAGTAAAGGGTATGGATGTGATCAAACACGGTGAGCCGGCATATCCCGATGTCTCCAAGGGCCACGGTTACGAAGTCGAAATCGAGGGCCGAGTGGCGAAAAATTTCCCAGCAGTATAAATTTCAACAAATGTAAATACAGTTTATGTGGTTATTTATTGACTACGGACTGCTCAAAGGACACCTAGGCCGTTTGCAACTTTTGAAGCTTATGAAAGCATACAATTTTTTGATGGCTCATGCGTCCTTTAATTTCAGTCTGAGTTTTACATCAATCGACCTTAGGCCGCAACCTCATACTGGTTTGATATCAATTTCTCACAACTTGTGATTTTCTTAAATCTGCCGGTGCCTCCTCATAATCCCCTGTCTATATTTTATATCTCACTTTCATATAGCAAGTAAACAAACGTAAATGGTTTTCTAGTTTTGTAGCTAAAGTTAAATTTCTGATCGGCTACTCGTTGTCCGCCATGACAAATATACGTGAAACGCATTTTTTAATAATCATTTCTAGTACAGTGTTTAAAAAAGTGATCTATTCTAAAAATGAATTTAAAAAAATGCACTTCACGGCGATTTTTCATGCCGGACAATGAGTAGTTTTGCAAAAAGGTCTCACTTTATTTTTTTTGCTTTACCTCAAAAATCCATCATGAATCATGAATGTGGCTGGTTTTTGTGGAGTGGGCCACAAATGGTCGCGAAAAAACCGGTTTATGAGTACTTTCGCGACCACACCTTTTGTTCGCGAATCGTTGTTCAAAAGATGGTTTCGCGACCACATGGCCGCGAATCGTTGTTCAAAATATGGTTTCGCGACCAAATGGTGTGGTCGCGAAAGTACTCATAAATGGGTTTTTTTTGCGACCATAAATGGTCGCGAAACTACCCTTCACCGTTTTTTGGTATGTGGTTGTACCAGTACTACATACAATATNAGGCCGCAACCTCATACTGGTTTGATATCAATTTCTCACAATTTGTGATTTTCTTAAATCTGCCGGTGCCTCCTCATAATCCCCTGTCTATATTTTATATCTCACTTTCATATAGCAAGTAAACAAACGTAAATGGTTTTCTAGTTTTGTAGCTAAAGTTAAATTTCTGATCGACTACTCGTTGTCCGCCATGAAAAATATACGTGACACGCATTTTTAATAATTATTTCTAGTACAGTGTATAAAAAACTGATCTTTTCTAGAAATGAATTTAAAAAATGCACTTCACGGCGAATTTTCATGCCGGACAATGAGTAGTTTTGCAAAAAGGTCTCACTTTATTTTTTTTTTGCTTTACCTCAAAAATCATGAATCATGAATGTGGCCGGTTTTTTTTGGTATGTGGTTGCACCAGTACTACATACAATATCAACAATAACAGCCATGTTCAAAATCAAATGTGATAGTTTAACTTTGTTATATCTTTTTTTTTAATGAAAATCATATTACTAGTCTTATTTGCTATTCTTGCCATCTAGGTATTGATTTCGGTAACATTATGTGGTAACCGGACAGTATTTAATGAGTCCTTAATAATGCATTTTCATGACCCATAAATTTAGAGTGAACGAACAGTCGGACTTGAAAATTGACAAAAAAAAGTTCAAAGTCCACATAAAATATAACTCAAATGGTATTTCGAATTATAACATTAATCGTAATAGAGGAAAGTAATGGGCCGACCTGAAAAAAAAGAACAGCCAGCTGGAGAGCACGGTACAGCACAGCCCAACACAGCTAATTTTTTTTTAACTCGGCAGCACAGCCGAGCGCAGCTGAATTTTTATTTTCGAGTCCGACAGGACAGCTGAGCACAGCTCATTTCTCTTCTGACTCAGGGTTTTTTCTGACTTATGCTGATTCCTGTTCTGACTTATGCCGACCCCGTGACGAGACCATTTTTCTCATAATCAAAAACGTAGATTGCTGTTTGTTCATATAATGCCGAGTTCAACTAACACCTGGTACATAAACCAAAAGGCGTTAAACTAGGCCAAAATTTTGGAAAAAATGCCAAAAATTTTGTCCCCGTTTTATTCCACATTTTCAGTCCGAATGAAATGGTCGACACTGTTTTTTTTCAGATTTTTGAGGTCAGAAACACTCATTATTTTAAGTTAACAAGTTTTATATCCAACAAACCACATAATGAATGCAATTACTAGACTTTACCTGGAGGCTCGGTGAAATTCGTGCTAAAAACTTTCAATTAACCGCTAAACCCGCACTAAAAACCGGTGTTGATCTGAAAATGGTGGCCGCGAAGATCGCCGATTATCGAACTTAGCTTGTTTATTTTGTTCTATCTTGAAAGTCTTCTATATTTCATATCTTTTATAAACTAACATGTTTTGAAAAAATTCCATATAACGCTTTTAACCCGAACCTATGCACATTAGCGCGCTGTCTAAAAATGTTAGCAATCGTTCTTTTCTAGTGTTGATGAATATTTCAGTTTCATATAATATGATTCATATTCTGAAAATGTTTTTTAACTCTTAGGCGGAAGGAGTTTTTGAGAACCCGTAGGTGGAAAATGCGTGTAAATAAACACGCACTTAAAAATTCACATTAATTCGCAATAATACAAAAACACTGGTAAAGCCAACTTGTAGAGCTCGTCAAACTACGTCAATATGACTACAGTCCCGACCTTCCAATTGTGCACCCTCCAATTGTGCACGACTGCCCAATTGTGCACTTTTTTTGGAAAATTTACGAGACTGCCCAATTGTGCACGTTTTTCAGACCCGTTATTCAGAAATTGATTTGGGCCACCAGGGCCCCCTAGAGAACCCTTTGAAATCTCCAACCTACGCAAACAAAATAACCGTCAATCGAATTTTCTCGAAAAGTTGAAGGGGGTCACCAATACCCGTTTAACCCTACGGGGCCTCCATATGCCTTAAATCGACGAAAAACACGTCGCGTGTCTATTTACACGCACTTCCCCCTGAGAGTTAATTTAAAAATTATCTTTAAAAATGAAGCTCAAATGCACCAAATTTAACCTGTAATTGAAAAAAAATAATAATTTAAACATGTAAATCCCGAAAGTTTAAAACTAGCTTGAAATGTTTGCATGTACCCACTGAGTAAGCTATCTTATAAATTTGAGAAAAAAACTATTTTCCTGAAAAATTGACCCTAATTAAGCCCATAAGGGGCGATTATTAAACAATGGTAGTTCATCCCTAGACGATTTTGTTTTACTGAAATTGTGCTAATTATATTGATAACTGTACAGAGGTAATATAGATGCTAAGCCGTTTTTTGGTTTATATTCGCTCAGCGCACTCGCGAACCAAAAACGGCTCAGCATCTATATTACCTCACCCTGTATAAGTAATTTAAGAGAGTGTTTAATTACTCATCAAATTTTTCGTCTGGTAGAAACTTTTGTGTGAAAGTAGGTACATGTTTCATGGTTGGCTAATCCTCAATAAAAATACAATTTACTCACTTCAGATACCTACTTCATATTTTTGCCACTGTTATANGACATAATTGCACCTGAAAAAGCAAATTATACATTTAATTCGCTCCGGAAATCTCGTGTTTGCCTTCGGCAAAAACCCGAGAAAAACCTCCGCAAATTAAATGTATAATTTGCTTTTTCATGGTGCAATTATGTATCACAATTTGCAGATGGATCAATTTTTCTCGCAATTTGCAGGGAAATTAGTTAACATAAGGGGCGATTATTGAACAATGGTAGTTCATCCCTGGACGATTTTGTTTTACTGAGATCGGAAAATTGTGCTAATTATATTGATAACTGTACAGAGGTAATATAGATGCTAAGCCGTTTTTTGGTGACTTATGTTCGCTCAGCGCACTTGCGAACCAAAAACGGCTCAGCATCTATATTACCTCACCCTGTATAAGTAATTTAAGAGAGTGTTTAATTACTCATCAAATTTTTCGTCTGGTAGAAACTTTTGTGTGAAAGTAGGTACATGTTTCATGGTTGGTTAATCCTCAATTAAAATACAATTTACTCACTTCAGATACCTACTTCATATTTTTGCCACTGTTATAGTCAAAATATAAAACATTAATATAAAAAAATTACATTTTACCTTCGCCGATTGAAAGTTTTTTTATTTCTTGCGATTGAGGCGCAGATTGTGCTTCGTTCTCATATTTGAAAAGTTTTCATAATCTTTAAAAAACGTAACAAGAAAGTGAACGACTTTAATGCACTTAATCAATAAACTCCAACAAGACTTTTTGTAGTTTCAATTGCATTATTATCAACTGTGATACTTTTTTCAGACAACTAATAAAGTTAACTCCAACGCGAAATGTGTGGATAGTAAACCCTGGGAGATCATTTATTTTTAAGAACGGAGAAAATTAACCGCGAGTTTTAAGCTTTGGTCTAGTAAATGACCGTCAGTTGTTATTCAGTTGCCACTCAGGCTTAAACGCCTACATACGGTATTATATGAACAAAAAGTATGTGTTCCAGGTCAATTTGACAATGGCGCCTAAGAAAATTCAAGGAACCCAAAATTTTCCGACCACTAGTCGTCTGGAGCCCCTTTAGGCCTCAAAAAGGGATGAAAACGGGGTCGAAAAAATCCACTTTGTGCATCGTGATCTACGCCCTCGAATGGGTTTCTTTAATTTTCTTAGGCGCCAATTTCTAGATGTCAAAAAAACACACCCACCAGACCGAGATCTACTACCTCAGGAGTTTTTAATTTTCTGCAGAAATTTGGCCGCCAGCCTGATGCCTCCATAACTTACTAAATATGTTTTTCTAAAGATATAACTTTAACGTCGGACATTTTTTCGGATTGTCCACGGTCAACAATTTGTACTCCAAATATCACCTAATAATAACAATGAAGCCATTGCATGACACAAATTTAAACAGAGTGATTTTATTTTCATTATCTAACACACAGTATTTGTAAGTCTATTGTAATTCTAGATTTCAAAACTTTCTCGGTTTGGTACTAAACAGCATGACGATCGAAACGGCGAAAATTACAGAAAATATGTAGTTGGTAAATGCTGTGTTCGATTTTAGGAGCACAAACGACGAAAAGATGTAAACGGATAAGTAGATCATATTGACAAAGAAAACCGCGTAATTGACGCTTTCCGATTCTGCTACTTCGTTCTGAAAAAAAAAATGTCTACAAACTAGTAGGACTTAGCAATGTCGGCTTATATTTTTAGCTTACCTTAGATTACCTATTAGGTAGGTGATTAAGGTATTAAATACAACAGCTGAACCCTTACCTTAGGAAAACTGGGGCTAAAATGAATAAAAATAAAGTCACCTACCGTATGGAGACGTTCACACTGCCAGGCTTTGGACAATTTTTCTATGGTTTGTAACGCTATTATGACGTCACCGTTGCAGTCTGAGCGTCCCCATACCGTAAATGTTATATAAAGCTACATTGCGTAGGCGAACAAAGATAATTTTGCGCAATACTGGGTTATCCATGCAGTAAGCGAAGATAGCAGTACATCTGATGTGACAAATGTCAAAAAATGGTTAGCCTTCGTATAAATTATACGAACGTATTATACGTAATTAAGTAAATCAAACCGACCCTACCACCCTTAACTACTCAGGTAGCACATTGATCACGTTCACATTCAACTGGTTAAAATAAGCCATTTTTTCACGATTTACATGAAATTAATATAGGTAGTAATGTAGGTATTATACCTTTTTCCATAAAATGCGATCTGCAAATTCATCTCTGTTCATTTTGGTGCCAAACTCAGCGATTATTTCTTTAGTTACAGCTTCAGTTCGTTGGGTTGCAATCTGGTCTTTTTTCACGAATTTGATATTTTTATATGCCATTTGGATAACCACGGTCTGACCGATTGTACCAACCAGAAGAAAAATGATTGAGCTCATAACCTACACACAAAATCTAATATTATAACATACGTAATGATATTGTAATATGGTAACTTGAAAATGCCTAAACCTGGAATTTCGAAAGTGTACCGTATGGAGACGCTCTGACGTCAAAATAGCGTTACAAATCATAGGAAAATTGCTCAAAGCCTCCAAGCCAGAGAGTCCCCATACGGTATTTCGGATTTTTTTTTTGTAAATGCCTTGATACTCGGATACGTACGTCAAGCTGATGAATCCTCGTTTGTAACCATATTGGAATCAAAGAGACGTAGAGAGCGTGCATATAGAACGAAGCTGACGATTTTCCAGTATTAAACTGTCCAAAGCCCTAAAAACACAGTCAGTTATACTTTTTTTTCTCAGAACACTATTTTAAGGGTGGTACGGTCAATTTGTTTAGAAAAAAAAATCCAAAAAACCTTTCCTTGAGACAGGGCATACATTATATCAGTTTGAGAATTTCCTCAGCACCTTTACTAATCCTTTGTGATTCATTTCCGGGTTCTTCCGGGACCATAACTATTGCCAGTGACGTTCAGTCAGGCCATGAACTTAGGACATCCGGTATTTTAACAATTATGTGCAAATTATTGGCTTGATGAATTTATTTGGTTTTTGTATTGCAAACCATTTCGTCAAACTATTTTTGATACAGGACTCCTGTAACAGGGGGTCTCATATTAGGGGACACCAAATTAAGGGACAATATTCAAATTCAGGGACACTTTTATCAAAAAAGCGTCAAAATTTCTAGAATTTTTAGGCGGACATCGTTTTTTTGTACTTGAACTCATTCATGATTCCTTTTAAGATCACTTTAAGTGAACTATCGCCTATAGACTATAGGTATACAAAACGGTAAAATACTTTAACGATAAAATACTGCAGGGTATAAAATGATAGTTATTTGTAACAAATCGACCGTACCTCCCCCCTTAAAAATGAGATTGAATCAGGAGTTTAGAAAATTGCAAACAGTGAACACACTCCAAGTTTTCAAATTATCACCGAATTGGTGTTACTTGGACAAAATAAATACAATTTACACCTGAAATAAATTCATAAACGGAATATTCTGTCGGAAAACCGGAAAACGGATAATATGATAAGGTTATTAAGAACGAAACATACTTACTGTTAAAAGTGCCTCCTCTTCTAGGGTAAAAAGGACTTTATTTTTCTTCATTTTATTAGGGTCTCTGTGCGATCGAGTCTGGTTTTCTTATATTGAAGTGCGATAATGGCAAAAACTGTCGTGAATTATTGATCAGGTATGGGGAAAGAAAAAAAACCGACACGTTGAAATAACAACATTGATTCCGAAATATGAGAAGTTTTCTCTTTTTTTCAACTGCAATTATTATATCGATTTTTATATATTATACTGTATAATTTATTCATATATGATATATTCTTTATGCTTAAAAATGCGTGGTTATAAACTTGTACCTAGTAATAGTTTATTTCACTTTCTACTGGTTTTGTTCGACTCTATAAAGAGTCTTTAAAAGATCTTTTTTGTGTCATTTTTTTTCTAGGCGTCCCACTGGGTTTGTGCGGCATATTAAGAGTTTTTGGTCAAATTAACATCGTCGAACAAACCCGCCTTAATATTGGTTTGTTCGATTTTATTTTTGGTAGAAATTTTTGATCAAAGGCACCGAACATAATTAACAATATGATAGATACATTTTATGTAATTTTTATTTTATTTTACATTGTTTTTTTTCACAAAATGAAGTAGTTCACATTTAGCTGATCACAGTGATCTATTTTTTTACAAAGGAAGAATGTATGCCGCTTTTCCATAAAATTGAAGCCATTTGTCGTTAGCGTCTTCAAATTGATCCGCTCTTCCCATTTTGTGAATAGCTTCCATAAAAAGTCTGAACGTTTCGTCGGCAGGCGAAAAAGAGACGTAGTGACAAAAAATGTGGAGCATAACTTCATGTTTCCACCTAACATTTCGAACTCGGCCACGTTATTTCTGTTGCCTTTGGAAGACTACGAATTCGTCGGATTTTTCTTTAGTACATTAGTGCAGACTGTTTACCAGAGAAATCTAACTTATTTTTTCTTTCGAAAGGAATTTGTTAAGTGAATGATTTAATGATTCGTTTGTGTTGTTAGTGCAGACGACTTTACCAATAACCATCACCGACGCATAGCTCCATTTTACAACAAAAAGACTAATCCAGCAAAAAATAGTTCGACTTGAGAATTCAGAAGAATTTCAGAATCCAAAACTTCCGGTGCTTCTAATTTTTGCGCATTTATGTAGTTGTAGACGTGAAACATGGTGTAGGGATGATTCTAGTCCAGTAAAAGTGACCATTTTAAAATTTTCACCATCGTACGAATAAAGCAAGGCGTTGCTTTATTTGAAAGATCCAAGCCAAGTTGTTTGAATTTTAAGTTCAATTGGTCCAAAATGTGAAAAGCACAAGTAACTAGATTTACGCCGAGCAAAAATTGTTGGCAAAGAAACTCCCACATTTTGTCGTATGTTTCCATTTTTTATTTGGCAAAATCGCTATCACAACGGGCAAGCAAAACACTTGATTTTCGGCATAAAATTTGGTTGTCAAAATATAACTCATGTTTAGGCGAGTTTGTTCGACTTTCTCAAAAAAAGGAAAAAAAATTGAACAAAACAATACATCCCGTTTAAAGTACATTTTATTCGTAAAATTATTAGTTTTGTTGTTGCAAAAATTTTTTTACACAGGATGCGTCCTTAACTGGCCACAACCCGTTACGCGGCCAGTCTTTGATATTTTTGGTCGGTTAACGGCGCATCCTGTGTACAAAAGGTTGGCCAATTTCGGAAACCCCCTTTCGGAACAGTTATCGGAAAAAGGTCCAATCCCGGAACGCTTTTTATTTAAAAAAAGATTTTAAGTCCCATTCCGGAGCGAAAAAGTCAAATTTGGGAACAGTTTTTGGGGTAAAAGTCCAATTCTGGAACAAAAGGAGACTTTGGCTCAAAATTTCAAAGCGTTCTGGACTTGGCCTACCTCCTTATAATTACTCATTAAGCCATAATTTTGTAGGAATATGAAATAATTTACAGTGCTCCTTCCCTTAAGGGCCACCATCAGGGCCCAAAAATTGCGGCCCTTAAGGGATTGGTGCCCTCATTGGATTGTCGGCCATTTTAGACAAATTTTCGCTAAAAAAACATATTTTGATCATTTTTATTTGTTGTTTTTGCCTGTAATCGTATTTTTTCGTTATCAGTTTGTATGGTTAATAAAAAATTTTGAAGTGAAACGTGCTTGATAACAATAGCTAACGCCTTAAATAGTAAGAAAAGCATAAAATGTGCAGCAAAAATGGGGTCTAGAGATTTTTGGGTTTAGTTTGTACACAACATGACTGACCGTTCATTGAAGCAAAAACAACAAATTCGATGAAAATTACTAGAATTGATCACATGGAAGCGACAATTTGTTTTTTAATTTATCTATAAAGTGTTCGAACTTTTCAATTGCCTATAGTCACTATAGTATAGTGTGCGAACTTCGCACTGCGAAGGACAATTGATGCGAGGAAAAAAATGTGGCCCTTAAGGGACAGGTGTTCAATCCAAAAAAATCGTGTCCCTTAAGGGATTGGTGGCCCTTACGGGGGTGACCCTTAAGGGAAGGAGCACTGTACTTTATTTAACAGACTATTACTTTTGTACTTGAAAAGTGTCATTTTTTCCCATATCCGAACGTACCTCATTATAACTGATGATTGGGTTTAGACACTCAGTCACTAGAAATGATCATTGAAAGCGACACACCGTTTTTCATTTCACGCGCGTAATTCAATACAAACCAAAACTTTATCTCATTAAAAGTCGCTCGTATTTAAACAACTTATTCAAAAGAAAAACGACACTTTTTTTCTCATCAAAACGACGCTTCATTTGACTTTTGCTGCACTTTTTTTCTCGAATTGAATTTTAGAGAATTGCTGAGAGTAGGAGATGGAAAAGGAACTAATTGAGCTGTTCAAAAATGTCGATGGCAATCACGATGAATTGATGGACAAAGGTGAATTGAAGAAGGCGCTGAAAAAAATTTGCGAAACGGTCACATCATCATCGCCACTCTACTTTTTGCTCAGTGGGGTCGATTTGTCAGACGCAAATCTTGATCGAACGGTTCTAAAGGAACGGGTTTTATTCGCACTAAGGTTATGATGCTTTTCATGACTTTGTGTTTTACTTTAAATCCAAAAAATATTATCGGATCAGTTTTGACAATATTCTACAAAAAGATTCCACATAGTTTTTGCGACTAAATTTTTATCTCTCATTCCGCCTCATTTGGTCATCGAAATATTTTTGAAAAAACAGACACAAAAACCAAAAAAAAAACTTGCTCAAAATATTGTTCGATTTAACAGAACAGTTTCGTTATCAATCAGAAAAACACACTGGTATTAGATCTACTGTTAAAATTAACCAATTCTGAATTGAAGCAAGATCTGTTATATTTTGAAAAAAATCTAAATTTAAAACAGATCGTTTTTATTTTTTTATATACTGGTCAAAGTAAGACGAGATTGATGACAAAAAAGTAGGATTTAAAATTCTATTGGAGGTAACGGAACGCGCTTAAGTCAAAAAATTGAAATCGTTAGTAATACTCAAGTAAGCATGAAAAATCTAAATCGTTAAAACACGCGAAAATATGTGACTTTTGCTAATTATCTCCTTTTTGCTCAATTTACTATCTATGAGTAACGTTCGAAAACAACGAAGATAATAATTCAATACAGTACTCGTCCCCGAAACGGCTGGTTTTCTTTGAAAAAAAAACCACCCGTTTCGGGGACAACCAGCCGTTTCGGGGACACCCGTTTCGGGGACGAGGACTGTAGCCATATCTTTGAGGCATAATATGCGCAATTTGTATTGTTTTATATCTTTGATGAGATTAAAAACCGAACAAAGGCATTTAACGAAATTGACCGGGACATATCTGGCCAAATATCATTCGCTGAATTTGCTAACTCCGACTGGACCCTAAATCTATGAATCTGTATTACGTTGCACAAATAAAAAATCGATTTTTACCAACTTTTTCAATTATTTTAAAAATTTCAATTGTTTTATACTTTAAAATAGCGTTTCGCGGCCCAATTTAGANCCGGTTGTTCAAAAAGGTTTCAATCGCATTTAGCAAAGAGTTTTCCTCGAACGAGTCTGGAAACACAAATATTCCCGGTTAACAAATATACGAATATGTACTGAAATGAGTATTTTGTAAGGTATGAATTTATTTCAAACGCTGTGAAATTCAGCATTCTTGGTAGCGAAAAAAACCGTTTATGAGTACTTTCGCGACCAAACATTTTGTCGCGAATTGTTGTACAAAATATGGTTTCGCGACAAAATGGTCGCGAAATGGTGTTTTGAGTGAGGTTTTGCGACCATTATTTTCAGGCGGAAAAAACAATTCTCGACAAAAGGTGTGGTCGCGAAAGTACCCCACTACAAAATCATGGCATGTTAAGATTAAGAAAATGATACTATAGTATACTATGGTAAAGGAACATATTATGCGAGACGCGTGCTAGAGTTCTGAGACAAAAATTTTAAAGGCCATTATTGCTAAAGGTTTGACATACTGTAATAAAATCATATTTGAAACGGTCTTTAATTAAGACTGTTAATTGACATAAAATGATTCAAAATCATTTATGGACTCGGCATCATGAACAAAAGCGAATTCGTTTTTCTGAATAAATAACAGAATTGAAGATTTATTGCACCGTTTTTTCAAATATTTCTCTTGTTGTAACTAAGCATTCGAGTCGGTCAAAATTTGAATTTCAAAATTGATGTTGCCTAACACCAGCAAATACTTACGTGTATTTATCAACGGTCAAAAATCCGTTATCCTCGGATCAAAATGAAAACAAAAAGTGCTAAAAGAAGACCCTTCTAACGCTGATTATCAGACTGTGATTGCTACCCTGTTTTTTGCAAGCCGTTAATTGCAAACTGCGAAATCAGACTTAAAAAATATGCTACAAACGAGTCACAATAAATTTCAGCAAACACGGAACCCGTTTATTTTACTCATTGTTAACAGTTAAATTTTACATTATTTTAAATATCTGATTAGGTCCCGAAAATCCAAGGAAATGCGACCATGACGGACCGATTATACCAAATGAGCGCAGGGGCAAAGTAAGGGCAATAAAGTAATACCATGAATGACTAAAAACTTTTTAATTGACTATTAATTTCTTCAATGATATTTCTAACTTCTAAAATCTCGTTAGAGATCAAGTATGCGCGAACTTGTTAAAAATGTAAGAATATTAAGCATTTTGGTTGCAATGAAACTATACAGTCTTTTTATGTCTTACTAAAGTTGATTGAGTGATTTTTCGCTAAACCTTTATGGAGTACTATTATATGTCAAAGCTCAAAAGTTGCCTACTATTATTCTAGAATTTAAATACAACGGAGAAAATGAGTCGTATTAATTTCTAGAACTAAAAGACGGCAACTTTTGGCCTTTGACACACAAGACATTTTGAAACTATGGTCTAGAAACTGACAAAAATTTTCGCCTATCATTTTTGTTAATCGAAAGGTGTAACAATAAGTGAATACAGATAACCGCGATGAAGAAAAAAAAATACAGTTAATAAGATACGATTTTTGACGTTTTTTGTGTTTTTTTTGACTTAAACTTTGTACATATTCTTTCATCTGCATATCATCAATGGAAATTGAAGGATTATTGAATCTTTTCCATTCTCCACTTCCGTATCGATTGTTAATTTTATAAATAATTCACAAAAATGAGGGGTGCTGCAAAAAAAAAGTGCTAGTTTTGTGGCTTTTTGGTGTTGCAATTCGAAGTTGATCCATCACTTGCCACATTGTTTGTCGTTTTGTTTGTTGTTTTGGTTTTTGTTTTGTTTGAAGAGCTAAAGTCTGGTCGCGGGATGTCAAGTTTAATGGTAAAGGGTTCGAAACACCGTTAATAAACAAAATGAGGTATCGAGTTAATTCTGCATCAGAACTTTTTTATTTTTAAACTTGATATATTTTTTTTAACTATTTTCAAAAAAATAAATAAATATGCATTTGATTGGTCGACCATGCTCTTCTTCATGATCGCTCATGACCGGAACATCATAAAAAGATTTTCGATATCGTACATTATCTTTTCTTAGTTGAGTTTACGCGAGTTACAAAATAGCGAACAAAATGATTTTCGACAATATTTTGTTCGACAAGAAAATTAAAAAAAAGATTATAGATTTAAACAACAAAAATTACAATTTTTCTGCTTGTGCCATTTCTGGTACGTGAGTTATAAGTATTTTACATATAGCAGGTAGTCAAGTATATTTATAGTTTTTTTTCTTTTAACTACTATGGGGAACGTGAGTATTAACGGTGTGGGAAGGGATTTGGCGGGGGGTTTTGGATTGGTTGAACCTGGTGTTGAGCATTTACCCCTAACCATTGAGTCGGGGACCAATCAGGAACGTAGCAAGGAGGCCGAGGTCCAAACGATGGGGCCATCATTCGATCGGAGGCTTCTAAATTTACCAGTTTAAAAAATACACACTTTATTATAAAAATGAACTCCGAAGGGGTAAGAAGATGCTAACCCGTACGCAGAAGTTTGTGCAAATTTACACGAAACAAGCTATTTCAACCCTTCAATAAGGTAGCTTTACAAACCCTTAATCATTTCCATTTTTTAAGAAATTCAGTTAGACTCGTATTTTAGCAATTTTCAACGTTTTCTCAGCAATTTGGACCATTTTTCTACGAGTTGTGAAAATATGCATGATTTCATTTAACCATTTTTTACCTTTAGTTTGTTTCACAAAACCATAACATATTCATATATTCAGGATCTAACCAAAAATAATGTCCGCGTCAAAACTTACGGAAAAATCTTTGGAAAATATCTTTCGAAAAAAATCTTCGGAAAAAGCCATGGAAAAATTGTTTACTGATTGTTTTTATTTATCTAAATCAATTAAACTCATTTAATTAAAATTTAATCTATTTAAATTCATTTAGAATATTTTAATTAAATTGATGAAACAAAAATTAATTAATTTGTATTCTTATTGAATTGTAGTATTATCAATTTCAATTGATTATTAGTTTAAATTAATTATATTCAGCTTTAAACATTTTTAATAAATCATATTTCATTTTAATCGATTTTGAATGAATTTCGATTATTTAGATTTACTATTATTAATTTTAAGTCATTTTAAATAAATAAAATAAAAATAAATCATTTCAAATTAATAAAATAAAAAATAAATAATTTAATTTTTTATGTCGTATTGAGCTTTATATTT
>SCLG01000049.1:789725-809261 GCA_004367875.1 Oikopleura albicans
TCATTTTAAATAAATAAAATAAAAATAAATCATTTTAAATAAATAAAATAAAAAATAAATAATTTAATTTTTTATGTCGTATTGAGCTTTATATTTCAATATTTCAATACCTTTGTTCTTTTCCTCGTCGACAAACCGCACGTTGTGTCCATTTGAATTCGGTTTTGATCTCACTGAAATTTCGGATCCTTCGTCCTCCTTAATTAAAAAAAAGTTAAAAAATGAACTTTATCTCAAATTAGTATGTTTTTGGGCAGTGTTTTTTACGGTTTTCTTGATTGGTTTTTGGCCGGCGGCGCCGCGTTGAATGTTGGCCAATTGGTGGTTTTGAATTTGCTGCTGTAGGAATTGAAACTTTTGAATTGGATGTAGCATGGCCAGTTGCGCTTGAAGTAATTGGTCCGCGCTGGCATTGGGCTGACCCGGCACTGGGGCAATTTGCTGTTCGGGAATGGGCGGCAACTGAGTTGGCACCTTGCGCATTGAGTAGAGGTCATCGAGCCCGGTCACATCGGACATTGCGCCAATGTCTTGATAGTTGCTCATATCCATAGGCGGTGACTGACTCATCAATGACTGGTAAATAATATTAGTAATGACCGGTTTTTTTTTTAATTTTGGCTAAATTTGACTGGATGGCTTATTTTCACCCTTGGTTTATTTTAATTTTTTCGAATAATCTGATTGCAAAAATGTTTCAAACCATACTTTTTTCAGTGAAGGCGAAAAAATTCATAAATAAAGATTATGTTTTTTTTCCGAAATCATGTAATTGGTCTTGACGAAATTTATATATTCGCCTCTAACATTAGTCACCACCGTAGAAAACGTTTAAACGCGTTTGATAACACAGTGATTTATCCCAACGCAACATTTTTCCAACGTCTAACGCTGGTTGACGAACGCTTGACGAACCTGATTAATGCGGTGCATATTTGTTTATTTAGTTTTTTTCTCGGCCAGCCTTATTATTTTGGATGTCCTCCTTTTTCATAAAACCCACTTATTTCAATTTTTTCTCCAAAAAGGCGACACTTATTTGACGCCCGACCTTCACTGTCGTAAGGATTTTTATTTACGGGCTTCTTAGTTGGCGACACCAAAGTCTTCCTTGTTTTTGAAGGTTTAAAAAAGTTATAGTTTTTTCACTTTTCGTCGACTGTTGCGTACGTATGTGTCATCAGTCCTTACGGCCAATACGGACGTTTTAGATTCTCGAAAATAGCGTCCATATAGGACTGAATTGTAATAAATCGGTCATTTTTTGACTGTTTTAGAGACATTTTTCACAAAAAGCGTCCGTATTGGAAAAGAGCGTCCGTATTGAGTGTGTCCGTAATTACCTACCCTCATTGTTAAACAAGAACGTGATTCAATCAAGCGTACGCTTATATAATTATGTTAATAAGAAATAGCTTACAGAGTCGGAAAGTCGTTCAGTAAACGTGAGCTGCGATTGTTGATCATTGTCGAAGACGCGTTTTTGTATTTGATTTCTTCTCTCGTAAAAAGTGACGATTCGCTTTTTTGACATGCGCTGTAATATTGCCGCATGTGAAACAATCATCACAATCATGAAAAAATAACCAAATAGATAACCAACGGTAAACACCCACGTAATAATAACCGCCGTTTGACCAAGAACCTCTGGAACGCCTGATAATGAACAAAGAAATTAATTTAAGATGAAAAGTGGAAAATGATGTGCCAGGCTGGGGAGTTCACATTTTAACATATTATATCTAGCAATATTATTTGAATGAAAAGTGGCGAGTGTTATCTTTATATTACGTGTCTTGCCATGTTATTTTCGTCTAATTATTTCGATTTGTTTCGACTAATGTTATAATTTCGACTTATGTCATAATTTCGACTAATGTTAAAATTTCGACTTATGTCATAATTTCGACTCATGTTATAATTTCGACTTATGTCATAATTTCGACTAATGTTATAATTTCGACTTATGTCATAATTTCGAATGGTCTTAGTTTAACGACTGATCTCTTTTTATTGAGATTCGTTTGTTATTGAGATTCGTTAAAGAGTAAATGATAAAATATTAAAAAGGTGTCCTCCCCTGCTGGGCCAAAATAATGATATTTCAATATTTTTTCCGTTTTAACTTCTCAAAAATGAGAAAAAAAAATAAATATCATTTTGGCCATTAAAAAGGTGTACAGAAAAGGGTATATGTGTTTTTTTGTATTTTAATTTTACCAATTCCCGGCAATTCCAGGACGAACACTGATTCCGGATCGGGCAGTGTATTGTATAAGTTCTCCACGGATTGAAATAATGCATTTATGCCAATTTGAAACATCCAGTATCGTGATACAAACCGCAGTGTTTTCATTTTCTCCGGAACGCCACAGAGACAGACCGACATAATTAAAATAAAAGAGGAAAAACACGCAAATGCTGAAATAATTGTTAGTCTTGATGGTGAAATGGTTTTGTGTTTATACATGATATTTATAATATATCATTATGATTTTCACTTCTTGGTGAAAAAAGGGTGTTGCAGTTGAAAAGTGTCACAAATTCAGATTCTTTAATACTTCGACTAACAAATACGTAGGTTTTGATCTCGGAAATTTATTTTGGGGTGATTTTATCAAAAATGTTGATGAAATATGTTGACCGAAAATGTTGTCCAAAAATGTTGATCAAAAAGGTTGATCAAAAAGATTGATCAAATCGCTGAATTATTTAAATCTTTATATAAAAATAACCGTTAAAAATAAAATACAAGTAATTGAATTATCAACGACCGGTGACCGGTTGATCTAGACATCATTATCCGAAATTAACTCTCGAACGCCCGACGAAGGGGACCCGACTGTGCAAATAGACACCTTTGTTGTGCAAAATAAAAATTTCAATTTCTAGGAAAGGCCTTATAATTAAAGTTGCAGGAATATTAGCATACTGTATATTTCGAGCGAACATTGTGTTTAATTTCGCTCTTTTAGGGGCTAAATCCTCAAATGACTTTGGATACCGTATTTGAGGGAAACAACGCTTTTGGAGAGTGTCTAGTTGTAAAAAAAGTCTTAGCAGAAAGCATATAATTATTTAAACGAAAACGAAAACGTCTAGTCACACTTGTTATACATGTTTTCAAGAATGCATCATATATTGGGTAGCAACAAAAATAGTCATTTTTTTCGATTTAATTTTCGATGTGTCCCAAAAGTCGAGCTTAACCATTTTAGAGTTATATTATTAACGTGGTTCACAATTTACAATTTTTCACGTTGAAAACTGTGGAGAGTGTTTGCGGTTTTGTATAAAATCAATACGATAAAATAGACAACATGTAAGCCCCAACTTGGGCACCCTCTATTTATTTCCCACAGTTTAGATACATATTTCATTTTTTAGCAATATTTGAAAAAAGTTTTTGCCGCAAAGCCTTAGATACACTGTAAAGCTCATATTTTATTATGTAAGTACTTTAATATTTATTAATTTTAACAATCATGCGCATCGAGTTTACTATAACAGTCATCCGCATCTGGGGTAGCTAGCTACCCAATTTGCTCTAGCACGCCAAACAATGAAGGGATTTTTTTTTGACTATTATTTTATTTTGAAGCCTTGTTTTTCTTCTCTTACTGTGGTGATTTCCAATCCTAACCCTCGTCCTCCACGGACCCAAACGTAAAAACAATTTTGTAAAAAAAACGTAAAAATTGTTTTTGATTTCGAATTTTTGGGTTTTTGTTGTATTTTAACGCGTATTACCCCTATATCGAAAGTCCCATTTTTGTCCAACACTATATTTTATACAAAACGTTTTTTTTTCGGGACTTCAATACGAAAATCCTTTGGTGTAATTTCCCTTGGGGTAGCATTTTTGTGGTATAGGATAGGAATTAATGATAAGGAATGTGATTTGAGCCTCCGATTTTTATGGACACGTACGTTATTAAAATATGAGAATTTATAAACGCTATCTCAAATTTTCAGCCTTCCGGGATACATACCACTTCTCATACTTTGTATGAAACTAAAATTTTTATATCATATCCAAAATGGTAGAAAAATCGTTGAAGTTAAATTGACCGACAAAAACCGAACTCTCCCGAATTTCCCCCGAGAATTTTTTTCGTTTCCATGCGGCTCTCTTCAAAATAACATTAGACTCAAAAAATTTTCCCGAGTCAAGTAAGATGCTCAAAAATACTCAAAAAATAATACTTAAGAGACGCAAAAAATACCCCATGCCGCATAGGATGTATAGTAGGATATTAGTAGGATATATAGAAGGATATTACTAATACCCGGGGCCATGCGGCCATCCTATGGGCCATGCGTCAAAAACGTAAATAATTTCCGCCCCGCAGAAACCATTCGCGCGATATTTAACCTGAAAAGATCACGCTGGTGATCTGTAATGCAGTTTGAGCTGTCCCACTGGGAGTTTCTTCGGGATCCTCCATAATTCCAACAATTGACTCAACTTCATAAAAGAATAATTTCTGAGCTTTGCGGGCCAAGAAGATTGTGTCGAAAATCTAAATAAAATGAATCAGATTTTGATAGAAAAATGTACAAAAGTATAACGTTTTAATGCAATGAAATTTTTTGTTATGCCTGCATAAAATAGACCTGCATTTTCTGCTTAACATTTGACCGTGTTTAATGCTTAACTCCTGTGTGCCTGATTTTTTTTCTTGCGCGCTCGACCGTCTTATAATGCTTGTTTTTTTCGTGTTTCTTTGTCGGGTCTTATTTTGTTTTAATCTCACAACGTGCCGTAAGACCAGACTGTTCCATAAACATTATGTAAACAATATTATAAAACATTGGGATACCTTATTCAGAATAAGTTATTCTGGTTCATATAATATTATACTGCGCGTCCAACCTGACTGTCCGCGGAACAAAAAAGAAAGAAATTGTTACTTGTTGCTTCACGTTGCTATGGTAACGCGCTCAATCAAAATTAGCACCGCGAGATAATGTGTTGCGCGGACAATTCGAGTTTTCATAATATGTTAAAACAAGAACTTAAACGATAAGTTAGCCGGCCTTGTTCACGGATCCTTGAAAGAAAATCTCAAGATAATTAGTGCCAAAAAATATAATGTCTGAATTCGTCGAAGTAGTTGTGCTTTCGACGAAATGTCTTGTCATGTTTGTTGCATCGAGATAAACAACAAAAGCGAAATCGAGAAATGCGCGAATTGAAAAACTATTATCCAACAACTCCGATCATAATATCAACAAAATGTGATGTCAAATAATCAACAATTATCACAAATAATCAACAATTCGGTCAGCAGTTGGGGTCTTTATTGACGTTAGACTAAAACAAGTTATGGAATAGAAGGACGCCTAAGTAATTTCAAATTGATGAGAAAAATGCTCAATAGAGTCTATTTAGACAATCTCTAAAAATGTCGAAAGTTAGGTCACGTTTTCGACCAGTGACCCAAATCGACCTGGCGGAAATCTTGGCACCAAATCGACCATTAGCTAAAAAAACAAACCGACGTGGTAATAGTGACCGCCGCCAACTAACCGATTTTTCGTTGAATAATCGAGTTAACAAGGGCGGTTAGCAATTTTTAACTAACAATCTGTCAACTTAGGAGAAATAAGCCAAAATATCCGGGATTTTTAGTATAACCGTGTTTAAACGCAGTTATGAACTGATATCGTGATTTTCAGATGAATTTTTCGCGTCACAATGGATTTTTTTTTTCGTTACGGTGAAGCCCAACGAATTGATATCATTATTCGATTTACTAAGGCAAATAAATAACCGCCAACTTTTCGCTCTTTGTCACCAATAACACGACCTCGGATAATTTTGACCAATTGTTTTTTTATGGTGTTCCCAAGTAGTTGAAAAGCCCCAAGAACCAAAATTTATTGTCTAACCCCTCAAAATGGAACCCGTTTTCCGATTACACGCATAAGAACCGGCTATTTTCGGTAAAATTGGTTCGTGTCGAAGGAATTTCGCGGACTTTGATATTTTCCAAATCGCCTATGCGGACAGCCTACGCAGTACCCAGATGACATTTAAAAATATGGTATATGCTATGTGAGGAGCACATTAAAAACGAAGCGTATTAGAACTGTCCTTGACCTTCAAAAGTGTCCTTCTACCTAGTGGCCAACAAAATCAAAGGTTTTGCATTGCTGATTAATTCCGTCAATTGGCGAGAGAATGTAGAGCAGACCATCCCAAGGAAATAATTCGGAATGCAACTCTGATCTCTTGAGTTCGCGTTTTTTTTATCGTGATCAAATCCACAGAAAAAAAGAGCCTAATTACGAGCACTTTTATTCAACGAAGCTGATTAAAATGTTTCCGTGTTCATGTACGCTGCTTCTGGAACGCACAGCTGTTTTTTGATATTTTTTAGAAAAGTTACCAAAGAATGACGAAATATTTATGTTTGATTTGTGTAACAATTTGGCCCTCGTTTATATTATTGTGTGTCAAAGCTCAAACTTTGCCGCTGTTTATTCTAGAAATTATTACGGAATGTCACCGGGTACGAATGTTAGCATTTCTCTTTGTCGCAACTAATAGAATTTCCCGTATTAATTGTTAGAATATATAGCGCTAAATTTTGAGCTTTGACACACGATAAGACAATTTTAATTCCAGAACGTAAAATAAAGTTTTTATGAAAAATGATCTGAAACTGATCAGCGTCATCGTTGGACCCAAGCTTTTTGACGTCATTTTTTCTACACCACAAGAAAATTGGCTATATTTAGTGTTCAGAAAAAAGTTCAGTCTAGTTATTAAAATGTTTCCGTGTTCCTTGGCACCAGCTGCCTTGTGTAGTTACGATTTTAGAACAACTTGACATAACTATTTAGGTTGAAGGGTGCCATCAACCATCTTCAGTTGACGGGTAATAACTATCATTTGTTCGCGTTTCTAATATCAGCAAAATTTTAGCCCTAAATAGGGGGAAACATAAAGGGGGGCCCATTCGGCCAGCCAGATCGCGTTTCAGTATCACTGGTATATACTACTAATTAAAAAAGTTCGAAACAACGGTACTATTATATCTCAAGTAGACACACCAAAGCCACACAAATTGCAAAATATATCGCAGAAGTGTTCACTTCAGCATTATGTGCTCAATCTCGAAAATTAAAGTCCTAGCCTAGCTTTAATATACACACGGTGCGCCGTTAACAGGCAGCTTAACATTTTCAAAACTTGCCCGTTAACGGCATGTTGCAGGAAAAATACTCCGATTTTTCTCAAAATTTCGTGCAAACTGGCATAATTTTCCCTTAACGAGTCATTTTCTTTTAGTTTTTATGCAATTAATTTTACAATCAAGCCACACTGTAACCCATTAATGAATTTTGGTTATTAATGTCGGCGAGGTTGTGTTAATACGTATATACACCACCTAACCATTTGACTTAACATCATTTGGCTTAACAGTTTGCATTTGACTTAACAGTTTGCAGTTGAATTAACACTTTTTTTGTCTTTTTTTTTCCAGCATTTCCGCCTACGCCTGACAAACCCTCNATACGATGGTATATACTACTAATTAAAAAAGTTCGAAACAACGGTACTATTATATCTCAAGTAGACACACCAAAGCCACACAAATTGCAAAATATATCGCAGAAGTGTTCACTTCAGCATTATGTGCTCAATCTCGAAAATAAAAGTCTTAGCATAGCTTTAATATACACACGGTGCGCCGTTAACAGGCAGCTTAACATTTTCAAAACCTGCCCGTTAACGGCATGTTGCAGGAAAAATACTCCGAATTTTTCCCAAAATTTCGTGCAAACTTGCATAATTTTTCCTTTATGAGTCATTTGTTTCTTAAGTTTTTATGCAATTAGTTTTATAATTAAGCCTGTAACGCATTAATGAATTTAGGTTTTTAATATTGGCGAGGTTGTGTTAATACTTATATATACTACTGGAGTGAGCAAAAAAGCGTCACCGAGCAAATTTCGCTTATAGGTTCAAACCAGTACTCGTTTTTACCTATTGTAAGACCCCCGTCGAGTTCGGTGACAAACTGGCGGCCCACACCAGTACACGTTCGCAACAACTGAAACGTTCGAAACAACGATACTATTCTATCTCAAGTAGACACACCAAGACCCGCAAAAAATATCTCGGAGAAAAAAAAGTGTTCACTTCAGCAATCTGGAGTGAATTGCTTGATTGTCGCCTTTTATCGCGCTTTGATGCACTTTAATTGAGATGAGTACTTAAATATAGTTCCTGAATATACGTCAAACCACTTCAATTTTAACTTGATTTGACTTTTTTGAATGAAAAATTGTTATATCGTAAATTTGAATTGTAACTGAAAAATGCGGGCTTGCTGTAGACGAACAAAATACGTGTTTTATGGTCATCGTTTTATGATGATTCGTTACTCGCGGCCATTTTATTTTTGGTTGCGAGTTTCCCTAGTTTCATACGTGATGCATTTATGTTACTTTTTATACCGATTTTTTTCTTTGAGTCGGATTTGCTCGATTATCTTGAAAGTCTACAATTTCATAAAATTAGAAGATTGACAAAAACCCTCTTCCGGTCAATTTTTTCCCTAAAGTTGATTATTGGATTTTTGCTAGACACGTTTTATCCCCTAATTCACTAAGACTTGTTTCATCATGGGTAACAACCAATGACATGGCAAGTAAGGATTACGGATTACATTAGACATATGAGTCCGGTATCTAGTTAATTATCGGTATTAGCTCATAATGTTAAATTGGATTTATTGAGTCACCAAAAATCATGATGATTTTATTGCGCCGAAATCCGATGAGGATCAGGGGGTTTCAATCGATTCGAATTTGTATTTTCAACTTTCATTTTTTTACTCGGTTGTTTCGGTTTTAACTGGCACGATTTTTATACACATTGTGCATATGGGATTTGAGGATAATCTAAAAATCCCATTCACCGTTTTAACCTCGAAATATATTGTTTTTGTCGTAAAATGTACTAGTGAAATAAATATTGATAGGGTCGTCGACTGGGATATGAGGTACACGAAATAATGGCCTGAGGGACTTAATTTTTTTTTGGAAATCCCAGGCGGTGACCCTAAATATTGAGTTTGAACTCGCTGCGTCATCGTCTATTACATATACTAAGTATTTTTTTTTCTAGAATAAGAAAATTTATTTTTTCAGAGCAATTGTTGTTTCAACATGAAAACTCGATATACTTCTCATCTTTGGGCGAAATATAGTTAATACGCCGAAAAAATCGTCTCTTATGGGATAAACGTTTCTTGTGGGAAGAAGATTTAGAAACATTTGTCAGGCCCCAAAGTTATTATCCCATACGGTATGGGCCATACCGTACGCTGTTTTTTAACCTATTTTAACGACGCTTATCCCTTGAGGGACATTTACCCCTTACGGAACGGTTTTTTCGAGACCCAAAAACGATCATGATAAGAGTGAAGACTGTTATTCAGACGAAAAATAAGTTCGACAAAGTGAAGCTTATTCTCATCCAGCAATATTACAGCTTACGGGAGTTAAAAAATATTTCTAATGTTTACAAAATCATTCTTTTATCGTACATCTAGGAACATTAAACGTAAGCATATCTCGACTCATTTTTTCTAACCTAAAGTACCTTATCCTGATGTCCTTATCATTCGGTTATTGAAGATGCCTTATCCCAAGAACACGCCACTTTAATTTGGGGTATTCGACTGCGGTGAACAAAAACGAAAAAAAAAGTCTTGCAGGAAATGTTTTTTTTCATGCAAGTTAGACACATACTTTTTTACAAGAAGTTTTTTTTAATTTTCTTTTAACTTTATTTACCATTCACCCACTCGCTATGGTTAAACAAATTAAGTGGCCAAATGTGGCGGAAAGAAAGTATAATAAAGATAATGGTGGCGAATTAAGAAGGCATTATTTTGGTTTTGGTCTTGTTAGTTGAGTATCTCATAAGTACTTAAAAATACCTGTTGAGTTCACTGAACACTATAGTGTTCGAGTTTTTTTTGTAAATGGGTTAAATTTTGTAAAAAAAGAGAAAATTTCTACTGTATGTGATCCGAAAATTATGGGATTTAATATGAAAATCTAACACCACAGTCCTCCTTCTCTTAAGTGCCGCGTTATTAGGTGCCGAGCCCTTAAGTGTCGCTCATCCCTTAAGTTCCGTGTTTTTTCAAATTTGAATAAGAATCCCTTAAGTGTCGCGTTTTTGTTCGCTTTGAAAAATTGTGGCACTTAAGGAAAGGTGGACTGTATTTAATAAGACAACACAAATATATATTTTTAATTCAAGTTTTTAAGCTTGTTCTTTAGAATACAAGCTCTTATTTATTAGACTTTTCAATTTTCTAGAATGTACACAGATAAACAATATGTTGCAAAATCCGTCCTTTGGCAAAATTACTATCAGATTGGCCTGGTGCGTTTCTTACTGTCCCATGATAACACAGATATATGAAGTATATTATATACTGTATATATGTATATATATATGTAAACGGACTTATTTATGGGTAAATGTTGATACAAGGGATAAATGAAACGTTTTTGGAACATTAAGTCTTGGCGATTTTTTTACTACGAAAATAAAGCCGATAATAAAACGGCTAAGTCAGTTTTTCCCGTTCCAAACATGCATTATAATAAATATTGGCAACTGATGAGAACATCCCTTTATCTTCTCAATGCTTGATTATATATATCTGGTGCTTTACGAATAAATCGGATTCAGGAGTTTTCAGGAATCATAATAAAAATTCTAGAATATAAAAACTTGAATTGTCCGCGCAACAGCTTACTTGTCTCGCGCTGCCAATTTTGATTGGCCGCGTTGTCTAGTAACGCGAAACAACAAGTAGCAATTTCTTCTTTTTTTTTGTTGCACGGACAATCAGATTAGTACCGCCATCGGTCCGTATTCGCATGAATAAAAATTTTAGCCGATAAGAAATTTGGGAACAAAAAAATTGGTAACAAATGATAAATTTCCGTTCTAATTTGTTTTCTATTCACAAAACGTCAGTTTTTTCCAATTTCCAGTTTGTGTGGAAAACGGAGTTTCGTAATTATCTTTTCCTTCGTACTATGTTTTTTATGCATCGTGATTTTTTGACGAGCTGTGTTGTATCTAACTCCTACCCGAAATTGCGCGTTGAAATAGCCATGAAATCAAGGTTATCACAATGCCTTATATATTCACTAGGCCCATGACATATTCTCTAACCCGATGCCGCGCGTCCCGAACTTCAAAGTCAAACCGAAAAAATGGCGACTTCGGTTGAAAATTTGAAATATTTTGAACAATTTTTAAGTATGTGGTTGACTGCTGTTCAATATTGTGGTCGGGGCGCATCGAGATCAAATATATATTATATATCAAATATATATATTCTTGGTCGAAATGCGTTCATTAGCGATTAGATTTGCTTTTTTTCTCGACGTTGAAAATCGCAACTTATTGCCAATATTCAACGAATTTTTGCGACTTTTGATTTTAATTTATGGTTAATGTCGAAACGAATCTGAGAATTGTTTCAAAATCTGCCTATACCGTATGTTACCGTTTGTGAATTTCGATTATAAGAATATTTCCACAAAAATATGCCACACAGGTCAGAAAAGGTTAACATAGGCAAATAGGTCAAGAGGCATTTATCAAGTTTTTAAGATTCCGGTCTTTTACATGAAAACATGATTTGTTGGCTTGTTATAATTTTTTTCAAAGAGCCTTTGAGCACATGAATTTTGGATTCGCCGAATACTCACTGTAATTTTGCATAAACCACATAACTGCCTTTATGTTTTTAATACGGCACACTTGATCAATCAAAACAAAATTTGTTTTGATCTACACGACTTTCACCGTTTATTTTGTTTGTTTAATTGATAATATCATTAACTGTCTTGTTAACGAGAAGCCATGCCCGAATCGACACGTTAGGAAACTACCTAAATTATACCCCTTGCGGTTTCGACCCTTTTCTTCTGTTGATTGTTTCTTTACGTTTGCTCGTTTCCTAGCCCAATGTTTTTTAGACGGTCAATGATGGAACGTTTCGAGGTAAAATGTTAGTCATTCATGTTGAAAATAATCTGTTTCCGAAAACTCATACACAGAAATTCCAAAAACATTATTTGGAAAGCTTATATGTTCTATAAGGACCCTAAATTTACCATTTTTTCAATTTCAAAACGCTCTATTTTTTCCTATGGATTGTCAAAGCTGATTTTTGGCACAAAGGTACTTTCAAATGTGCTCTTTCCGATAAGATAATTTACGATTCATCATAACGATTTTTATTTGTTTCTTGATGGGCCTAAAATGCGTCTCGTCTCAAAATTTGGGGTCCTGACAACGCCTTTCGTTTTTGACCGTGAACAGCCTATCTATGCACCCTCTTAAGTGCCGCGTTATATAGAATGCTATAAAGAATGCTATATAGAAATGCCGCGGTTTTGGGGTGTCGAGTGCGGCACTTAAGAGGGAAGGGGTGTATATTATATGAAATTTATTTTTTTTCATGTTTTTTTCTGTTCACACGTTATCATATAAAAGTTAGGGAAAAATATATCGCAACCGTTTTTGGAATGCAATTTGAAAGGATATGGCTTCGACAACTTTAAGCGCTTTTTTCAAATTTTTCTAGAATCAGTCATGCCTCGATAATTGACCATTTTTTAGACGCATTCTTTGTTGGGCATTATGCCAATCATGTTCGGTATACTACTTCACGTGAAAAATTAGCGTGAAAAAAAGTAATCGAAGTCATCATTTTTGGAAAAAAAATTATGAGAACGGCGTAATTTTACCGGATTATCCCGACGGTATTAATTTGTGCTCTCAAAATGATCTCTTTAAGACGTAATAAGTACCGAGCGCATTATCTTCTATTCCAGATTTTGCAGAAGCTTCCCGGTCTTGTTTGGCACCAGATGTATTCTGGATAGTTAAGAATGACAAAGTCGGCTAAACGAGCACTAAAAAAGCGCACCTGAAGAGCATTCTTTTAATAATCCAAAGCTCATTTGCTTCTTTTGGAATGAAAACTAAATTTGTCGAGTCTAATAGGAGCGTCAGGCGGTATGAAATGCACGATTTTTGCCCATTTTTTGTCTATGAAAAAAGGCGTTTGTAATTGTCCGCTTATTTGCTAGGCTGACTCAAACTTATAATAAATTGTTATAAAAATAGACTTTTTTGAGACCTTCAAATGTCTTGATCACATGAGCCGATTAGCTGGAGAAAAATACAATAACCAAATATAATTTTTTTACGGTTATGGCCATTTCTTCTCAAATATTTAGACATTATTCGAACATTTACTTAAAAAGTTACATTTAGACCAAAACTTGAGGACGTAAACCAAATTTCTGAAATTGAATAAATCAGTAAGACCGGCGTCGGCGTCAATGCGGCGGACCACAATCTCTCGCGCGAAATTTACCATCTCACATCAATCTCGCGCGCATTAATGAGATAATGTATGCAAAAGTATTTGTGGGTCAAAAATGCGCGCGAGATGTGGGACGAAAAATGTGTGACCGTCAATTTTTTCGAAATTTTTATTTTGGTTATGCCTAATTTTCTTGCCTTTAATCTGAACTCGATTGATTTAAAAATAAAAACTTTACTGATATCGTAAAACTCAAAACTTCGTAAAAACCACCTGAGAAAAATTGCTACAGTGTTTGAAATGTCTTTACACGAACGCATGCGGCTGAGCGATTGCAAGTGATGAAGAACCCAAAAAAATATAGATTAAGTCATAAGATCGGCAACAGGTTAGCGTATCTGATAAGGAGGGGTCCACTTAATGTGGTGTGTAAATTCCTTCCACGACAGTGAAAAGCGCATTCCAGCGGTTTCCAAAAACGTAACGTATTAATAATCAGCCTGCCAACATTCCGAGGTGTTTTTTTTATCTCCTCATCTTTTTATTGAGCTTTTGTGGGGTTAAAACGTTCAGTGCAATTTCCCATGAGTTTTCTTTAACTGCTGTAAACAATTATGAAACAACTTTATCATTCACTGTGGAAAAATTGTAGAGGTTTTTGAATAAAAAATTTATTTTAGCAGAAAAAAAGTTTTTAAAACAAAAAAAAGTTTTTGAAACAAAACAAAAAAAAATTTAAAAAGTTTAAAAAGTTTTTTTCATGTTTTTTTATTTTTAAAATTTGACTGAATCATCTTAATTTTGTTTAGGTTATTGCTTTCATTAGTATCATTGATATTTATGAGTTTCCAAAATGTTTGTGTTTAAAAACATTTATTCTGTGTATTTATCCTATTTTGGTGACTTGTAGGTGGATTCTGTGATTCTGATTGGCCCGTCTCCTATCTTCATATGACAACTGTTGTTTGAATTTTAGGGTCTTACGAGATAGAATTGAATTGATTCTATAAGAATTGAGTCTATTAATTCAATTAGTCACAATCTTGAAAGTTGACGAAATTAAGCAGAATTGCATTCCACTCGCGCATTTTGCGGGGTTTGGCCTTGGTTCAAAATAATTCCGTTGGTTTTTGGGTTGTCATTCGGGTCGGGTGCCATGACCCAAATTTGTCACTTTCCACTTAATCAAATTAATTGCTCAATGACGAAATCAGCAAACCATTTTTTTTTGCAACAAAAGGTAACAGCTTTTCGAAAGGAAGTAACTTGAATAATATCGTTTTGTATTTGACATTTTGTGAGGGTTGGGACTCGAGTACCTGTCGAAAATTCGGACATATGCATGCTTGAACATCCCGTTGAAAGGAAAGTAAAAAAAAAAGCTCAATCAATGATTGGAAGATAAAGAAACAAGGGGAATCTTTCAAGATTGATTAGTATATACGTCATGTTCTTTCTGTTGCCTTTTTGTCGCAAAATAAATCGTCCACGTTATAAAGTTAATTAATACGTATTTTTTGTAGGAAAAAACGTTTTTGTGAATTATAAAATGACGACGTTAGATTGGTTCGACGTATAGAATGAAAAACATAAAGTCGATTAAACGGTTCATTTTATTTTGTAATTTTTTTCATTTGTGTTCGAAATGTTGTTGCCGGTACAACCAGCGGAAAATAGTTAACCATCAAAAAGAATATCAAACAATCGTCAAATACCGATTTTTTTTAATTAACAAAGAACGGAAATGAATCAAAAACTCGTTTTCAAGCTCGAACAAATAAATACGAACAAAATGTATTTTTTTTTTAATTAAAAATGGCCTTCGGAGGCAAACCATCCCTTAAGTGCCGCGTTTTTGGAGGTTTAACTGCGACACTTAAGGGACGGAGGACTGTATCAAAAAATCGGCCTTTTACTGATTAAAAAACCTTTACTTGGTGAAATTCACAAATTATCTCTGTTTTTTGTTACCTTTTTATCTTAGGATATACCACCTACCTAAGGTACACCACCTACCTAAGAAAGTTAACAAACCTTTTGAAAAATAAGCTGTCACTCTACGTGAATTTGAAACGTTGTCGCGAGCAGACTGTTAAGTTATAAGAATTTTGTTAACTTATGTAAATTTTCTAACTTACGTGGTCACGCGTGGTGTTAACTTAAATAGGTAGGTGGTGTTATCCAAAATTAAGCTTGTTGACGAAAAATCGGCTTATTAACGTTTTCTCCAATAACAGTTTAATAATTTACTTTTTTTCGTTTGTAGTTTATATTAATTCAGACGGTGCCTATGAACACTTCTAGGGTCGAAAAAAAACTTTCAACTATAAAATAAATAAATTGTCTTTTTTGAATTTAACTTTTACGTTTCTGAGTTTTTTGAGATTATAAATAATTGTTGGAAAGAAGTCGATTGTTTAAATTTTTGACTTTTTGATCCGGTTAACCGCGGTTGCAACGTGCTCATTTTTTCGGTAGTATATTTTCATTAGTTCTCCAATCGGCCGCCGATCTCTATCCATCAAGTGATACAGAAAGCGTTTGTCCGAATTGCGGTCACTTTCTAAAACCTCGAAAATCGTGGTTAAAAACCGCACTTGTAGTGTCATTGTTAGGGGGTAGACCGGGAAATGGGTCCGAATGAAGGGAACCAGATGAGAATTTTATATTCCGTGTACCCGATAATTCGAACACTGCGAATTTTTTGGAACTATCCAAAAATTCCTACTTGGCCACATACCGGCGCTAGAGAGCAATTTAGAATTTCCGATGCCTTAACATTGTATCTTGAATATCTAGGGAACGAATTGAGGTAATGAATTATTTTTTCCTGGAAACTGAAGAAANCTCGCCGGGGATAATTATTTTTTGCCCGATTACCCGAAAAATACCGCATTTTCGGCGATTACCGGCGAATGGTACATCGGACAAATTTATAAATCATCTCATCGGATGCGCAAGAGTTTTTTACTATAGGTCCAACTATTTGTCGGGAAAAGTCAGACACTTCATTTTTGACGAAAATTTCCCGGTCTACCCCCTAGTCATTGTGCTCAATTTATAAAAAAATATCTTCACATTTGAAGACATCTTATCGAACCAATGTCCTGTCGTATCCATCATTATTTTAGGTATAGTCTAGATAGTCTAGTATAGACTATAACGTATAGTGAATTCTTGTTAAAATAGACAATGAACATGTTATAAGATGTTGGTTTTGTTAAATGGCGTGGGCTGTTGAGACTTAAACTTAAAATGAAATTAAAAACTTTACCCGTAAAAACTGAGCGCGACTTTAAAATCATACAGGGTGAGGTAATATAGATGCTAAGCCGTTTTTGGCTCGCGAGTGAGCTGAGCGAATGTAAGTCACTACTACTTCTGTTTGAAAATTTTTGACCGCTTATTATTTTTGTATTATGCAATTTGTATGTTAGAGAATTTACATTCACTTTCACGTTCTAGGAAGAAATTTAAAAGATGTAAAAAATAAAAGGACCTTGAGATTGTTACACAAAATACAGTATATTGGTATCAGTGTCAATAACGGTAAACTGAATTTTATAGCTCCCTCTCTGCGTGAGCCGTTAATGCCATCATTTTCACAATTTATTTTAGACCGTTTCAGTTACGCATTCGAAATCCGTTACTAAAAATAGGAACAATTTCTCTCACTTTGCGAGGCCCTAAATTGCCTACAAGTTTCATTGATATAAATCCGCCGATAATCTTCTTTGCGATGAAAAAATTACTTTTTTTTTTATTTTTTACAGAAAACACAAATTGAATACCAAGTAGTTCTAAAGTCGTCTTTCGAACAAAATAAAATACCAATCGGTTTTCTTTGCAACTTATTATTTTTAGTAGAATTTTTAAAACTCGCGAAGTTCGATTATAAAATAAAAAAGGAGAAAAAAAATGCGATCCCATGTTGTATCATTTCCAACTAAACATAATGTAATATTACTTAACATAGTTAAACATAATACACCCCCTGTGCACTTATGTTTCCAGCACTTATGTTTCCGTTCAGCCCCGTCGGTGCAATTATGTTTCCGCTTTTTCGAGAAATATTTTCTACTTAGTCCGCCTACGCACTGTGGACTTATGTTTCCGCCGGAAAAATTGTTGTAAAAATTGAAACAGTCCGTACAATTTTACTGGAAACATCGGCTGTTTTCTCAGGGTTCGAAGCCTTGGGCATTTTGTCACATATTTCAATAATGAGCTTTTTCGTAGCCACCGATAAATGATAAGAAATTTATTATTTTTGACATTTTATCTCTTATTTCTCTGTTTAGAAGCTCATTCACGCATTTTTGCGCTTAGAAATTTGAAATATTCTCGAACGGTCCCCGTAGGTGCACTTATGTTTCCTCACTTACAAATTTCAGTCAAAACGCGCTCACATTGTGCACTTATGTTCCCGACGGTGCAGTNTGAATAGTCAGATCGACGTAGTTTGACGAGCTCTATAACTTGGCTCTACCAGTTTTTTTGAATTATTGCGAAGTATTGTGATTTTTTTAAGTGCGTGTTTATTTACACGCATTTTCCCCCTACGGGTTCCCAAAAACTCCTTCCCCCTGAGAGTTAAGATCTTGGTTTTGTTAAATGGCGTGGGCTGGTGAGAATTAAACTTAAAATGAAATTAAAAACTTTACCCGTAAAACTGAGCGCGACTTTCAAATCATACAGGGCGAGGTAATATAGATGCTAAGCCGTTTTTGGCTTGCGAGTGAGCTGAGCGAATGTAAGTCACCGATAAACGGCTTAGCATCTATATTACCTCACCCTGTAGTTTTTCAATTGAACAAAACTGCACTACTACTTCTGTTTTAAAATTTTTGACCGGTTATTATTTTTGTATTATGCAATATGTATGTTAGAGAATTAACATTCACTTTCACGTTCTAGGAAGAAATTTGAAAGATGTAAAAAATAAAAGGACCTTGAGATTGTTACACAAAATACCGTATATTGGTATCAGTGTCAATAACGGTAAAATGAATTTTATACCCCCTCTCTGCGTGAGCCGTTAATGCCATCATTTTCACAATTTATTTTAGACCGTTTCAGTTACGCATTCGAAATCCGTTACTAAAAAAAGGAATAATTTCTCTCACTTTGCGAGGCCCTAAATTGCCTACAAATTTCATTGATATAAATCCGCCGATAAGCTTCTTTGCGATGAAAAAATTACTTTTTTTTTATTTTTTACAGAAAACACAAATTGAATACCAAGTAGTTCTAAAGTCGTCTTTCGAACAAAATAAATACCAATCGGTTTTCTTTGCAACTTATTATTTTTAGTGGAATTTTTAAAACTCGCGAAGTTCGATTACAAAATAAAAAAAGGAGAAAAAATAAAAATGCGATCCCATGTTGTAACATTTCCAACTAAACATAATGTAATATTACTTAACATAGTTAAACATAATGTAGCACAATTAAATTATGAACGTGGGGTCTGATATCTTTTACTTTTTACTGGGAAAAGTTTTCGACCTAATCCGCCCACACAGTATGCCATTCTACAGGTTTAGCCTCATGAAAATCGGCTGAGCGTTTCTAGAATAGAGCAATTTTCTTCTTTTTTTTTGCAATGGGGTGCTTCTATTGGCCAATATAATTTTAAAATATGCCGACACGGTATACTAGAAACGCGCAGCCGATTTTCATGAGACAAAACCAGTACAATACTCTGATCAGGGTTTGATTTGTTGTCCCCTTTAGGGTTAAATTTCTCTTTTTATCTTCTTAAAACCGTCTGGACTGAAATGTGTAGTTTTAACATAAAACTTTTATGAAAAAGTATGTCATGTCCTAACATTTCACGTAATACACTTTACTTAATCACTATTGTTTTAAACGTTTTGTGTAGTCATTGTTTATAATTTTCTGTTTTAAGGATTTCTCCGTTTAAAATCACAATTTGACTATTTAAGACCAACGTGACCCTAAATCGGATATGTTAAACATAGGACATTTTTATTGGATCATTGTTGCAACATATGTCGAATTTAGAACATGGTCTCGGGACAGCTTCCAAACTACGTCACCAATCTCCCCCAAAAAATGTTTGTTAAGAAAACTGTATTTTTTATATTTATTCAAAATATACTTATTTTTGGAGAGAAAAAAA
>SCLG01000049.1:809644-856185 GCA_004367875.1 Oikopleura albicans
ATAAGACATTTTTATTGGATCATTGTTGCAACATATGTCGAATTTAGAACATGGTCTCGGGACAGCTTCCAAACTACGTCACCAATCTCCCCCAAAAAATGTTTGTTAAGAAAACTGTATTTTTTATATTTATTCAAAATATACTTATTTTTGGAGGGAAAAAATGTAGAATCAAATATAGTTATTTATAGTAGAAACTTTGGAAGAGGATGTGTCTTGTCCACTCATGATTTCCGAAAAAAACGACAAATAATATTTCCCGTTTTGTCTGGGCCAATCGAAACACAAAAAAACATGAAATGCGTCTTCAAGTGACTTTGACTATAAAACCCAGAGATATACAAAGTGGTAGATAGTAGTCACCGATACAGAAGTGGATTTCTTGTACTTTTTTTTTCGTGAAGGTTGATTATTAAATCTCGAGTCTACAAATGAAGACTTAATATTTACTAGAGTCGAAGTCATATTAGTAAAAGTCGAAAGTTCTGTACTTATTTTTTTTTAATTAACTCTCGTTTGATACTTGACTTTCCAGAAATTAGATTTTTTGATTAAATTATTATGTGTAAAAATTGAAGAGTTTCTCGTTTTTATTCTAGAAAAAAATAGAACGGGGAAAGTGCGTCGTATTATTTTCTGGAACAAAAAAACCGGCAACTTTTGGGCCTTTCGCCATTGTCGAGAAGAATTTTCCAGAGTTTTTTGTGCAGTATTTCGTAAATTACGTAATCTTCCAAAAATGCCTACATATTACGCCATGATATTATCTTTTTCGAGTATTTTTCACGTGTTTTTTTTTTGCAATTTGTTTTCAATGATTATGGAGAACTTTGTCTACTTTAGTTAAACTCAAATCTTTCTATGATTTTTTATAAAAATAAACTTCTCAAAATTTGTTTTTATTTTGAAAATGTTTATAATATTGTATTCGTTTATTAACGGTCACGATTGAAACATTTACACCCCCTGCGTCGTTATCTTACAACTTTCGCAAGAAAAAAATCCGCAAGATAACGAAGCGAACGGGAATATCTGCAAGATAACAGCGCAGTGGTTAACACATAAACATAGGGATGGACAATTGGCCGAAAAAATCTGAAAGTTAACGGGTGACAAGATAACAGCGCAGGGGGTGTAAATGGCTTCATAAGGTGCTAAAAAAGCCCTTTTTCCAAACTTTAAGTTTGCAAACAACACGATGGGCCCCTCCTTAACTAACCGAAAAAGGTTCAAATGTCATTCCTGCTAGAAGTAAGCTGGTTTTATTCTAAATTTCTAACTTAAAGATTTAGTTGTCTCCCCGATTTGGCATAACATGTGACAATTGATTCCAGCGGAATACATGAATAAATATTTTGTGACAGTTTCTCGTGTAGGACAAATTCCATAACGATTCTAACATGGACTGGTTTATCGCCTCATTCAATGAGTACCGTTTCTAACTCTGACACGAATTTAATTGCCCCCTGTTCGGAAATCGCTAGAATTCTCTCGTTATTTTTTTGTTTTTTTTTCCTCTGACTTTTTATCATGTAATGGTATCGTATGGAAGTAATCGCTGGTCACCAATTCAGAAAAAAAATGTGACTTGAATTTAGTAAAAAAAACTGTAATCATGACATATTTTTCGATAGAAGTGTCATTTAAGGGCCTAAATTCAATTAGTCCGGATTTTTGGGCTATATTTGACGAAAACGTTCTTGAATAACTTTCAATTTTGTGAATGATGAATTTTTGTTTCCCGAAGTAATCTCCAGACTATGAATTATCAAATTACAAATAATTTCTAAATTATAATATTTTATAATAGATAACTCTATGTTTATTTCATTTGTTTAAATATCTAAACGAGCTGAAAAAAATACCTCGTGTGTTTCATTATAACTGGCAGCCATTTTGGCGAGCAGTACTTGAGGGTAAAAACCTGAAACTTTTTTTTAAGAAATTTGCAACTATTCCATGGTTTATTAAAATCAGAAATTCAGAGGTAATTAAACTCTTGGGACTGTGTGACAATCGTCATAAAACGACCTATTTGCCCTCATATCTCATCAAAACGGTCTCAAATCAAAAATCGCTCATACACGGGTCAAACCAAATTTGATGGAGAAAATTTTAGAACAAAAATCGGAAAAAAAATTTCTGCTCTGTTTTTTGCTTCAAAAATCTTCCTGAGATGCCTTTGGAGACATCTGACGATTTTTTATTGGTCTTGATGGATTCGTCGTGATGGGGTACCCCATAAAACAATTTTTGCAAAGCATTTTATCCTTTAAAAACGGCTATAACAGGCTTGTGTGATGATCATCACAGACTGTCCCTTACGGGTTAGACGAACACATGTGACCCACTAGAGTTGAAAGTAGACTTTTTGGCAAACAAAATTTAAAAATTGATATTTAAGGCGAGAAGAAAGTTTCAGGGCTATCAGATTTTACAAACTTGCTGGAACAAATTGTAACATATTTCAGAGAAGTAAAGCCAAAATCAAGCCGCAAAAATGATATTAACGTGCGAAAAAATAAACGCCCAAAAAAAAAATCAAATAAAACCATATACATTGCGATTAACCATCTGGCAACAAGAAAAAGAGGGATGGGGAAGCGCCAAAATCACATTTGTTAATTCTTTGATCCATTTTGGGGAACAGTAGTCCGAGTCGAAATGAATTTAACACACGTTTTCATGGCGGTTAAAGCGTGATAATCGAACTTTATCGTCTTATCAATCGGCTGATTCGTAAAAAACCAAACGAGGGATTCATAAAGCTTTTGAATTTCACCTTATTTACAATTAGTGTTAACTCCCAGGGGGAAGTGCGTGTAAACAGACACCATCCTGTTTTTTCGTCGATTTAAGGCATATGGAGGCCCCGTAGGGCAAAACGGGTATTGGTGACCCCCCTCAACTTTTCGAGAAAANGGGCCCCTCCTTAACTAACCGAAAAAGGTTCAAATGTCATTCCTGCTAGAAGTAAGCTGGTTTTATTCTAAATTTCTAACTTAAAGATTTAGTTGTCTCCCCGATTTGGCATAACATGTGACAATTGATTCCAGCGGAATACATGAATAAATATTTTGTGACAGTTTCTCGTGTAGGACAAATTCCATAACGATTCTAACATGGACTGGTTTATCGCCTCATTCAATGAGTACCGTTTCTAACTCTGACACGAATTTAATTGCCCCCTGTTGGGAAATCGCTAGAATTCTCTCGTTATTTTTTTTTTGTTTTTTTCCTCTGACTTTTTATCATGTAATGGTATCGTATGGAAGTAATCGCTGGTCACCAATTCAGAAAAAAAACGTGACTTGAATTTTGTAAAAAAACTGTAATCATGACATATTTTTCGATAGAAGTGTCATTTAGGGGCACAAATTCAATTAGTCCAGATTTTTGGGCTATATTTGACGAAAACGTTCTTGAATAACTTTCAATTTTGTGAATGTTGAATTTTTGTTTCCCGAAGTAATATCCAAACTATGAATTATCAAATTACAAACAATTTCTAAATTATAATATTTTATAGTAGATACCTCTATGTTTATTACGTTTGTTAAAATATCTAAACGAGCTGAAGAAAAAAAAATTCGTGTGTTTCAATATAACTGGCAGCCATTTTGGCGAGAAGTCTTTGAGGATAAAAACCTGAAACTATTTTTGTTGAGAAATTTTCAACTATTCTATTGTTAAATCAGAAATTCAGCGGTAATTTAACTCTTGGGACTGTGTGTCGATCGTCATACAACGACCTATTTGCCCTCATATCTCATCAAAACGGCCTCAAATCAAAAATCGCTCATACACGGGTCAAATTTTGGAACAAAAATCGAAAAAAAATTCTCAATTTTTTTTTTTCAAAAATCTTCCTGAGATGCCTTTGGAGACATCTGACGATATTTTATTGGTCTAATAGGATTCGTCGTGATGGAGTACCCCGTAAAACAATTTTTGCAAAGCATTTTATTCTTTAAAAACGGCTATAAAAGGCTTGTATGAATATCATCACACATTGTCCCTTACGGGTTATACGAACACATGTGACCCACTAGAGTTAAAAGTAGACTTTTTGGTAAACAAACTTTAAAATTTGATATTTAAGGCGGAAGAAATTTTCAGGGCTATCAGATTTTACAAACTTGCTGGAACAAATTGTAACATATTTCAGAGAAGTAAAGCCAAAATCAAGCCGCAAAAATGATATTAACGTGCGAAAAAATAAACGCCAAAAAAAATCAAATAAAACCATATACATTGCGATTAACCATCTGGCAACAAGAAAAAGAGGGATGGGGAAGCGCCAAAATCACATTTGTTAATTCTTTGATCCATTTTGGGGAACAGTAGTCCGAGTCAAAATGAATTTAACACACGTTTTCATGGCGGTTAAAGCGTGATAATCGAACTTTATTGTCTTATCAATCGGCTGATTCGAAAAAACGAAACGAGCGATTCATAAAGATATTGAATTTTACCATACTTACAATCAGTGTTAAGTTAACACTGTTAACCAACGAAAATATAACTGAATGTCAAAAACGCCTTATGTATATCCGTACAAGTTAACAATTTATTGTTTATTGGTCTCTATGTGAGAAACAACGTCTTGAGAATAGTGATGTCTTTCGCTGGCAACTCTGGCAACAGTTAACTCCAAGGGGCTGTCTATTAGATGCGATATTGCGGCCGTCTCGGTCCCCGCACGCGGGCCGATTACCGCGTCCGATTCCAAGCCGCGTGCGTCCTCATCTGAGACGGTCGTTTCGGGTAGGACGCACGTTTGGCCCCGCGTGAGACCCGCCTACCCCCTTATCGCCCGGACAAACACGAAAAAAAAAATATGGAATGAAATAATAAATCAAGTCACTTGCGGCCCGACTCAAGATCATTAAACATGAATAATGAATTCATAGGGGGGTAATAAACGATGATGTTGTGTGTATGTATGCGCGCAAATCGGGGCCAATCGACACCACAACTCGAAACTGATCAATCGGGACGATGAAATGTGACAGGTCGACAACCCCCCAGTTAACCGCTATGCACCACCGCCATTGGAATATCCCGACCGACCGACATTACTCAAACGTCAGTAGTGGACTTGTTCCCAATTTGAATGCGTGTAAAATTTAGCGGGGAAGTTTTTTTTTTGTTCGCCTTATATTATATGACCGAGGCTTTTTTATGAAACATAATTTTTTAACAATCGTAATGTTGAAATAAAAAAGAATGTGCACAACCAAAGTTGAAAATATATAGTTAACATAACGACAATATTCTAGAAAGATTCAAGAGGGTCGTTTTCTGGGAAAACGGAAACGAGCCTTGATTAAGTGACCCCACTGTACACGAATATAACGATATACGATATATCATATACCCTCACTTGGACAAAATTTCTAACTAGGGCAAAGATTAATTTTTGACTGCGAATACGCTAAAATTTACGTGAGAAAACTTTGCCAAAGTTCCAAATTTAGCCCTAGTGCGGGTACACCGAAATAACCAAGGATAAAATACCTCTAAAAATATAAATATTATTACATATAAATAGTTTATTAATATACATTAACACTTTTAGGAAGCAAAAAATGGACTCATCAGTAAACCGTTAATCGGACACGTTATAAAACTCTCCAAAATAACCAGAATGAAAATAGACTAACGGAAGTCGCATCCCTTTCATTTTATTCTCATTTTTGTGTAACTGTTAGACACCGCCTATTATTTACATTAAGACTTGCGAGCACGGGTTGGGCCGCTACTAATCCGGAAATCTGTTCGTGTGTTAGATCATACACTTTCTATGTAACATTCTATGTTGACATTTTCTATGTAACATTCTATGTTGACATTTTTGTTTTATAATTTCCTCAGTTCTTGAATCAATGGTTTTTATGCGAATTTGAAAAAAACTGACTTTAATTTGAAGTATTTTAGGGTGATCAAAAATTAAAAAAAATATATTGAAAATGATAATCGAATATGATATCGGATGATACTCGGCGATAAACATGAATTTCTGTCATCTTTTCTCCCGCATGTTCTAGATGGCGATATTCGAGTTATTGTCGTTCGGAAAAAATGGAGTTTGGTTATCTAGAAAAAGCGACGGAAGTTCATGTAGTACGCTAAGTAGAATATTTTACTCGTCGTTCAAGTTTAAATAAGATAACCTTTCACAGATATTGCGTAATAATTTCAATAAAAGTAAACACATACTCTTATTGTGAGCTGCCCCAATAGATTGAACATAACAATTAACTATAATGAATAACGGATCTACTCATAGTTGGTAGATTTATTTCGTTAAGGACCAATTAGCTACAAGAAATCACACGTGGTTACTACGTAGCAAAAAATTGACGGAGAGCTACGGTCAATCAATGTTTAGAAAAAATGTAAAAAAACATCACTTTAAAACCAGACACTAGATTCGAAAAAAAAATATTACTGTCACGGGATTTATTTCTAACACTAATTTAAGATATAGAATTCAGCAACATACGTTATCGTTGGCGGACGTTTTAACGCAATTACCAAAAACTAGTTGACAAAAATCCGTCACGATATGGGTCGATTTGATTAACACAACTGTATTATACCCAGGGTTTTAAATATGTGTTGGGGCGTAAGGGCGTTTTTGGGGAAAATGACACAAATAGTGTCATATCGAATAGTGTCGAGTCGGTTCGTTGAGGCCCCTAGGCGTAGGGGCGCCCAACTAACGCCTACGCTAGTTTTTGAATTTCGGCCCAACGCGATTTTTGTCAATACCACCAAACCTAATTCTAACCTAACACAAATTTTGCCCAAATTCAAAACTCTGATTATATCTAACAATTTTAAATGAAAATCTGTTTGAAAAATATTTCAGAAGTTTCTTTGCCCAAATTTTCAGCTTTCACGCTTACATATTTAAAATACAAATAATACTGCTTATTGTGTCACATGAATTCCCGACGTTTCATATTTTCTAGATGTGTATATTGAATTTTAACCCCATACAAATATATTTTTTCAGACACAGTTTGAACCGAAAGGAATTTAAAACAAGATATTTGTGTCGATAGAGAGCATTTTTTGTACGGTATTAAAGGGGCCTTAAAGGGGTTTTTGGAGTCAAAATGGGTAAGTAATAATAGGGCCAATAAATGAGGCTTTTGACTAAAAATCGTCTAAAAATAAATAGCAGTCACATAAATTAAAGTGCGGAAAGTCCCATCCTTAAATTTCGTGTTAAACTGATGTAAACCCAAAAACTTGACGTGTGTGTTTGAGCGCATGCCCTCTCCACGTAACAAAAGGAGGAATACTCTCAAATATTAATATGTACTCAGATAAATATTTTCCGTTTACATATGTTTAGCTACATTTTTTTACACGGCGATTACCCAACAAGCTAAGAGTTAACAACAAGATATTTCCGCTTTCCAACACAAAATAGAACTCCAATTTGCAACTTCCTAATCATGCTTGATGGTTTGGGGTCGAAAAATATTTGTATTGGTATCTAAAATGCGCAGATCTAAACTTTCGGCTAAAAAGACGCCAGAAAATAAACGGAAAGAAAAAATAGGTAAACATAGGTAACGCAAATTGGTTTTTTTTTGATATTCATAATTGCTAAGTTGCAATTTTTTTTTCTAATAATATCTTGAAAGTCATTTGAAACGCACGTTTTTGCTCATTTTCCAAAGCAAAATTTACCAAAGAATAAATTATATACATTTAGGTACTTATCAAAAATAATATCTAAATAGCTGTTCATCTAAATAATTACTTGCACAGTTGTCGTGCGAAAGCATTTTGAAAATACGGCAAGATAACTGCGCAGTGCATAGGCGGAAAAATCATAAAATACACCACCGATCCGGTTGATAAAACAGTTTTCCTCTGAATTAAGGGTGGGAAACACCCTACTTTAATCTTAATACTTAACTTAATACAGAATTAATTATTTTTGGCAATTCAGAAAAAAAAACCGTTTGTGTTCTATAGAGTTAGACGTTCAACTTCGAACGATTTTTCTCAAAAATTATTAAACTGAGCCTCCGAGGACGGGGACATTTTTGTACATATAACTTGTGTTATTGTCTTTATGGGTTATTTTGTTAAAACCATTGAATAGGTACCGTCCTTAAATATAAATTTTCTAGAAAACATTTCGGTTTTTCTGTCAAATAAAATTTGGAATAGAAAAATGTAAAGTGTGCTATCAATGACTTGATTAATACTCTCGGAAATATACCAGACCAGTTGATGAACTTAAAAAGGAGTGCATAATTTGTCTGGGCAATTACTTCGGTTAACGTAACTTACCCAGATTATCCAGATTTTTTTTTTTGCGCAGTTTTTAACACACGGATTTTGGTTGGTTGAGTTGAAAACCTATCATTTCTACTCTGTTACCAAATGGTGCGAATAAATATAAAATAAAGAAAGAAAATTTTTTTTTGAAGTAGGCCAACAAAGACATGCTTAGTAGCCCCTCTAGAAACGAACCAAATCGTGCCTGAGACCCGACAGTTTAGAAAGACAAATTATCGATTGTGTCAAAAAATTCATGAAATTACGAAAAAACATATAGTGATACTTATTATGACATAAGTGCTCTAAGCACTTTAATAATGACCATTATTAACTTATGGGTTACAAATTTTGCGTAATATTTTGTCACCTTTTTTATGTGTTGACAATTTTATGTGTTGGCAAGATAACTGCACAAGGCATAAAGGGTGAAAATGACGAAATGTTACATATCGGTATGGTAATTGGGGGGATGGGGAATTCATCTGCGTAGGCAAAAATAATGAAATGTTACAAAAAACGACATAGTATTTTATTTCGGCTAGATAACTGCTCGCGAGATAACTGCGCAAGGGGTGTTTTGACCACAAAGTGATCAAAGGTACTTTTGCCAGAAATTGATAAAATGTACTTATACCTATATCTTGGTTTTGTCACTGAATTACGCAGTTTTTACGCAATATGAGTCATAATATGATTCATAGCTCACATAATTCGTGTTTTCCGTATAATACAGCCCTCCCCCTTAAAGTGCGGCACTCGAGCCGCCAAAAACGCGGCACTTATAATGGGGTTTGCCTCCTTGAGCCATTTTTTATACTACAGGTTTAGCCTCATGAAAATCGGCTGAGCGTTTCTAGAATAGAGCAATTTTCTTCTTTTTTCTTACAATGGGGTGATCCTATTGGCCAATAGCATTTTAAAATATGCCGACACGGTATACTAGAAACGCGCAGCCGATTTTCATGAGACTAAACCAGTAGTAAAAAAACAATATTTGTGGCTCATATTTATTTGTTTTCAGCTTTTAATCGACTATTTTCTTTTTTTCACGGGATCGTAATATCATTTGCCAAGGGACGCGGTTATTTGTCATATTTCGGTCCCGTAGCTTAGCTAATAGCATGTTACATAAAACTGAACTATACATATGCTCATAAATTCCGGTTGTCGTGTTAATTACAAACCACCTTACCAAACGAAATCCGCACAAAAGTTATAAAAACTCTAACCGCTTTAACCGGATTAAGCGCGATTTGTTCATATGTTGTTAAATAAAAAAAAGTGGGCATTCTCAAGTAGCGCTGAAAATGAAAAAAAAAACTTGAAAAAAAGAGGTTGAACGTGACAAAAGGATGTAATCACCCGTGTTGAGCTCGCTGATATCGAATTTTAGTGCAGTTTTTAACCGTACCGGGAAACGAATGCCACGTTTTACGCCGTTTTTTATTAGATGGTATTATGCTTGATCCGTAATATTTAATCCATAACCCGAATCTGAGCGGGTGCAGGGGATTTTTGTTCCTGTGTTACTTACACCGAAATTATGAAAGAAATTATGGAACAAAGTTTTATCATACAACAGTACTGTTTCATTATATTCAGAATATGAATTTCAGATGTACTCTTCGCACAAGTGTATTTCACAAAGATATAAAAATACTTTAAAATAATAATATAGTTTATTAACGCTTAAGGGAAAAATAAGCAATGCTAAAAAAATCGAAAAACCTGCCATTTTACTCGGAATTGAAAAGTGGATTGTTGTTGTGTATTCAGTTTTATGTTTAGTGCATCAAATCATGTCTCATGGGGGCTCTGAACAAAAAAAAATGCTCAATAAATGAGTATAAAAACCAATCTCGTAAAAGTCATAAGGTGTCGCTGGAGGCATTTTTGAGTGCCTTAAAAATTTTTTTATTTTTTTTTCAGCACCGTTTGTCTAATTCTTTTTTACATCTTGATTTGTTTTAGTTTGAAAAAAAGTGCTATATGGCACTCATTCCCTTATATTTTGTTGGTTTGGGCTAGGTCGTTACCGTAACATGTATTAATAAGTAGTTTATCTATAACGAACAACAAAAGTTCGCTAGAATCACATTCAACCTCTGTAATTATTATCAAAAATCAAAATTTCCAAAGTAGTTTCGAAACATTTGAGACTGCAAAGCATGTTAACAGGAAATATAAAGTTTGATAACTAAACAGATCTGAAACTCTGGGTGTTAAATATATGCGTCAGTTTCTAGGTTAGAATTGAAAATATTACGAAACGATGTTTTAGTCATAAATTGAGAAAAATTCACAACATTGAGACTGTTGTAATCGTGATATTTAACGTTCTTGTAATACTGGTTTATTGTTACAAATTTACGATTATTTCTAGTTCTTAACTAGAAATGCTTTGATGATATTTTCACTAAACAACTCGCATGTTTCCAAAAATGCAATTTTATTCCTTATTGTCCAGGTTTATCAAGACTGCAATTACGGTTAATATATAAAATTAAAACCGCTCATATTTTTCAGTTCTGCGGATAAGAAAATACTTTCGCAACTTATTACGATCTAGAAAAAAAAATTCCGAAATTTGGAACCGGCGGATTAGGCGTGAGTTAATTAAGTTCAAGTGGTTAACAGTTAGGAAAAAACAACTTAAAAACGATCTAGATTGAAAGTTGTTCTTGCTATAGGTTGTTCGCGATACAACTTCTAGGAAATAAAGTTAGATTCTTATTCTAGAAAATAAAGAAAAAAAACGATTCCGTTTTTGCGTTAATCGAAGTCGTATACATCAAGTGCTAAGTTGCTAACCTTTGTTATCCAAAAATTGCGTAACTTTCATCAAAATTTTAATTCCATGCTCTTATTTTTTAAGCAATAATAATTGAGATTTTCATATTTTTTCACTATCAAAAAGAAGGTAAAGATAATGAAAAAAGGTATCAATTTCAATAGTCCAAAGACGCCGGACTGCATAATAATTCATCATGGGTTTTCGTCAATGTGAGTTTACTGAATTTATAATACAATGTACTTAAAAATACACCATTTTATGTCTAACATATCAGGATGAAGAGGGCGACTATTGAGAAGTGCGTCAAAATATTATTCTTTCCGTGAAAATAAAACAAAAAACTTTGCTGGTTGACAATGTTTGTAATTTTTGTCCATGTAAGAGAATGTTTTTGACTGTAAAACACGAATAAACTCACAAAAAAATCTTATGGTTTTGATTAGTATCGAATAAAATGATGGCGATTTATTTTTTATTCTAGATTTCCGCATTCTCAAACGTTCGAATTAAATACCGCTAAAATAACAGTGTGATTTTTGCTCAATCGAATCACAGTCCCAATCACAATCACATCCTTCAGTCCAATCACACTCTCATTGAGTCACAAGTTTTGAATCACAATCACGCGAAAATCACGCTTTGAGTGTGATTTCGTGATTATGATTTCTATCCCTGCTGAAGAGCGCTTGAAGTTATGAAAAGTTCTAATTTTTCTACTACTTATAGATATTTTCCTAACTATATTTTAGAACGAAATACTCTTGAATAATTCATGTCTCCAATGCCAAGATCACATTCTCTTACCACATGACTGACCAGCTTAAAAAACAAAACGTTTTACAAAAAAAAATGTGGCGTTTTTTGCAATTGTAATATTGAGTGGTTACTTCTGTAAGACATTGTCCATGATATTTTTAACACTAAATATATATATTAATATATACCGTGCTGAATATTGTTTCTTTTTTTTTCATTTGAATTCTTGAAGATCAGCGACTGAAACCAGATTATGTAAGACTTAATACCCACATGGTAAAGTAGCAAGACGTTACTTTCTAGAATCTTAACCTCAAAAATCAACACCCCTTTTTGTTCTTGGGATCTAGTTTTTATTATACAAAAATAAAACGATACATTCAAGGATGATGCGTTATTACGGTATAATTTTTGCCGATTTTGTCTCGAAATTGTTGAGGAAATTGAAATCGGAAAAAAATAAATCACTTAGTTTTTGTACAGTCCTTACATTCCAATACGGTTTTGATTCTCGAAAATACCGGCCCTTTTGAAAACACCGTCCGTATTGAAGGCAACGTTCGTCCTTTGAATTTGACGTCGCGAAAAACGTCCGTATCGAGACTATCGGCCGTCGAAAGTCAAAAACGGCAGCGTCCGTATCGGAAAAAATGCTATTGTTGACAAAAAAAAGCGTCCGTTTGGGAAACATCGTTCACATTGAGTGCGTTCGTATTGAGAGCAAGAACTGTATTTAACAATTTTGGAAAACCTCTTCAAGAAAAAATGTTCAAGAAAAACGGTTAAACTGTTTTCTAAAGCTCAAAAACTTTCCCAATATATTTTGACCGGGACATTTCCACTGAAGAAGCTCTTTTTACCGAATTCTGATTGAGTTCTGCAGAAATATTATCTGCGTGATTCATATTAACATTATTCAGTTTTTTTGAAATAACAACTTAAATTTCAAGTTTCAAGCAAAAAAAAAGTACGGAATAATTTCAATATTTTAGAAGTTTACTTTTTGGTCCTGAAGTTCTAATTGTCCAAAGAAGAACCCTGTAGTGTTTGATATCTTTTTTATTATTTTAGTTGGCTCTTAATGCTAATTAGAAGCTCTTCTAAACCACAAACTTATAAAAATATTGTCGTTTTATTCCAAAAAAAAAATCAAAAGGGTTAACATGACTGGCTAAGTGAATCGCTTATCCCCAATTTCCTCAAAGATGGATTAAGGACGGTCAAGTAGTGATGATAAAAGCCACAAAAATACTCGTACGTAAGCTCGAATAAATTGTGCGGTTTAGGAAGCTGTTGATAAAAATAAAACAGCATCATGAACAACGGTAAGTTACGAAAATTAATCCAGTCAAATTTAACTGAAGTTCGAAGGCGCCATGTTTTTATTTACGGATTTCAGTTATAATCTTTCGGTGAATTATTTTTTTTTTGTTCACTTAAATTAAAGGATATTTTTAGGTACCAAAATTAGTGTACCAAAATTTTGATACAAAAAATTTGGCACCTCAACACATCCTGAAAGTTTAAACGAGAAAAATTTCACCAAAAAATTCAACTCAAATCCGTTATTACAAATTCTATATTTAAATTTTTCAAAAATATTAATTTATAACAAATTATTTAAAAATCTATAATGTAATATCAATTTATCATTAATAGATTTTATTATTCTATATCTAAACTATATCTATTACAATGGGTGCGGGAAAATTGGCGCGATAACTGTTGAGGGGGGTATGTATGACATATCTATTGACATTATGGAGCGTGAAAAGGAATCACGTTCATGATCATATTTCGACAAGCATCAATTAGTAAAAACGTGTGCTTATTCTGTGTTTGTGTTCTTTCGTAAACACTATTGATTATTGTGGCGAAAAACAGTTTGTGGTTTCACACTCCATGTTGTTAATCGGATGTCCAACACGCTCTGTGTTAATCAACTTCAAGGCTGTTTTTTGGATTCTATCTAACTTTTTTTTAATTCCGATTCGGCGTTTTTTTTTCAAAAAAAAAAAAACTACACACAGCTGTGTAGGTAGTGGTAACAATTAAGCCCGCCTACTTTTGGACTTGCGGTAAATATTATGTAAATAAGGTACCATTTAGAAAGCCAATTCCACGGTTCTTTACACAAACATTGAGCCGCAGTGGCACATATGTAAGAACATGACGGGGCCGAAATTCATTGTCATCAACGATACTCAACACGCTCGATAAATATTGTTAGCGTTGTTGCCGTCGAAGACGTAATTCAATTTCAAACGTGACCTATAGGGTGTCCGGGAATGAAACACACATTAAATATCGTTTGAAGTAGTTCATAGTGGCTTAAAGTGTCCAATGGTGGGTTATAGCGTCTAGTAGTGGCTCTTCACGTCAGTGATTTATTGGTTACTGAAACTTAAGTGAACTTTTAGTGTCCTATAATGTAAAAATTTTGATTTTCACTACTTGATAATTTACTTGATAATAACATCGATTAAGGCTGAATTTGGGTCGTAATTGGCCAAATAAAAAAACAGGCGGCCTTGGAAGAGGTAGTCGTATTTTTCATAACGCGAACATTTTAGTTGGTTCACCTCTAACCAATCACGTCAATGTAAAATGAGATGACCTCTTCCATGGCCGCCTCTTTTTTTATTTCGCCAGTCGCGACCCAAAATCAGTCTTAATCGATTTTATCAAACATATTGAAAATTATCCTGTTTTATTTTGAAATTGGAACGAAATCTAGAAAAATGGCCTAAATTCACGTATAACGGAATGACCTATTACGAGATTGACCTCAATACTGGCAATCAGTTTTATTTTGTGCTTAATGAAACGTGGTGGCGCGCATTTACATTAACAATTGGTGCAATCAATATATTAATCCAAACACCAATACAAACGGCGCGCCCGACTCTAAACGTAATTCGGTTTTGGTCATAATAACAGCGCAACACTCGCATATATAACTAGATGGTCCCATTAGAGGCCAGTTAGACTATTAAACTGTGATGTGATTTGGGCGACATGGATTACTAATTAGAACTGAGTTTGAGATGTGACTAATACGTGATTAAAATAAGTGCGAGAAAAAAAAGTAATCGGTACGTAATAGAGTGCTAGATTCAATTAGAAATTCGATGAGATCTAGAATTTTAGATTACTAGAAATGCTACACAGCGTTCGGGCTGAAAATGTGGCGTTTTTATATCGCTTTCCGTGTGGCTAATCAAATGTTTTGCATTAACTGAGCAGGACGTAGGCATGCCGATTATGATATTTTAAACACTAGATCTAAATTCATATTCTTTTTGGTTGCATCAACCTTAGGGGTGTTTATTCCTGAACTATTATTAACGTAAATTTGTTTTTTTTTATTTTTTCTCGCAAGAACATATGCGCACGCCCTAGCATTTTGAAAATAATCGACAGACTGGAAGCAGCCCAATCAGCGTCGCCCGATGCAAGCACGTGATGAGAAGCTAGGGTTAACGCGTTAAAAACATAATATGATTCGTATCACCATCTATTGATTTATTTTATCTTTTTTTATCTCAAAATTTTCTATGTACCTTTAAAATCACTGACAAAATAGAAATCATACGTTGAATCGTTTGTCATAAAGTCTAAATCTTCGACGAATTGCCTCTATTTATTTCTCGTTATTTTTTATTTATAAACTTCACCGGATATTCCCAAGTCTACCCTAACAAGTTAAGCTAAATAATTGAGTCGAATTCCATCCAGCATATCTAGCAAGTCATCAGGACGCAATTATATATTGTGTTGTTGTAGTTCCAACTAACACTAATTCACTTATGTGGAAAATAATTGTGTGATGTTTTAGAAAACTTTCATTTTTTTTTCTTTTGCTCATTATCTCGTATCGCCCGCTCACGTCATGCTTTTCGAACAAAAAAAAAATTGGTAAAAAAGGCATCGTTATGAATTCAATCACACGCATGATTTTTGCGAAAATCATTTATCCAGTACGCGCCAGTATTATCAGTTTTTTGCTTCTGGTCGTTATTGAGATAACCAGTAGATATGCCAAATTAAGTTACGTAAGGAAGTAGATATCTTTCTCGAAAAATATTTAGTTTAGTTTCCTCCGTTACATAACGGCTAGCGAATGAGAAACATAGTTTAATTAATTTCCGATATCATATTTTAGGCTAATACAGTGGGTAGGTTAATTATGGGACACCGATTTCTACCAGATTGAAAAAAACCTATTCCAGGACGATTTGTATTAAAAAAAAATAGGTCCGATTCCAAGACACAAAGTCTATTTCCGGGATGATTTATAGTAAATACGTCCACTTTCGGGACAAAGTGAGACTTTGTCTAAAAATCGCAAAGTGGCCACAAGTGGCCCACGGTGCCGCCCACCCCCTATACCTCTTTATCAGCCACTATGAGCTATTATTAGCCGGTATTAGTTTATGTACTCCACTATTAAGCACTATAGGTCACTGAGCGCCACAATTATCCAATATGCGTCAATAATAGTAATAACCACTATTATTGACGCATATTGGATAATAGTCTATCAGTCATCACTATTAAAAGTTATCACGAAGTATTGATCCGATTGTAACTAATACAAAATTTGAAACCCTTAAAATTCACTTCTTTACTGGCACTTCTTCACGAGTACAAATATTTTCCGAATAAAAGGGTGTGCTTTAATTATATATGCATTTTGAATTCCATTGTTGCCAAAAACCCCCTCTATAAATAACCACTTTAGATGGGCACTTTTCGTAAGTATTACTAAAATACAGAAAAAAAGTAAGGAATTAACAAAAAAAGTACTCACATTGCGGATTTTTAATGTGTATTTTTTAGCCAATTTACTGTAGCACACGCGGGGTAATATTAAGTGAGCTTGGTCAGCTGCATTCACTTTACTACCTCAACGGGCAAATGGAAAAAAAAGAAAAGATAAATGGTCAAGCAAAATTTCTTCTTTTTTTTCAAATCCAAATTGAATTTTTTTCCGTCTAAAAGGCACCTTTAAAGATGATCACATGTAATTAATTTTGAACGAGGATGCCAGAAGGGGAAGAAGGCGACGTGTTCAAAACGTCATTATTTGAATTTTAAATTTTCGGCCCTAACGGTGCCGATCTGTTATTTTTTGGTTGAAATCTTACTTATTATGTGTTTCTAATTATATTCTTTTGGTGGGGGTGCGACTCGTGCGAGTGTGGAATTTTGCAATTTTTTTTTGTCAGTTTTTTTTCTAGTTGGCATATCGGTTAAACACAGTATTTGGTGTGAGCATATTTTGGGATCAGGTTCCGACCAGGGATGTAAAAAAACTGTGATTAGGATAAATTCAACCACGCTCCAAAAAACACAAAATGAAAGAAATCACAAAATCAAAAATCACGCTAAAATTGGCAAAAACCGACCAAAATCACAAAAAATGGTGTAATTTTGGTGTGACTAGAGAATTTCCAATCACAATCACGCGAAAATCATAAAATTACAAAAATCACATTTAATTGTGATTCTGAGTTTGAGTCTGTGATTTTGTGATTGACATTTCTATCCCTGGTTCCGACGGCATCGTGGTCTTTAAGTGAAAACATTGAGAAATAAAAAGTTATTATGACGATTTTTTTCGTAAAAAAAACGAAAAACAGAATGTATCCGAGATTAAAAAAAATACGGGTTCGATTCTGGCCAAAACCAAAAATTGTGATAATTACTTTTTTAATTTCTTCGGAACTCCCTGGTATACAGTTCGGACCTTCAAATTGTGCAATATGCGTTTCCGAAAATCGTGCACAATTTGGAACTCGTGCACAGTTTGAAAGTTGTGAAAAATGTGGTAAAATTGTGATTATCAAGTTGACTACAAGATTTTAGGGACTTTTCGGGTCATAGATATACACCAAAATTGATGCCCGTATCGTTTCGAACACAAAATAATAAACTGAATTAATAAATTGTGTCTGGCGAAATTTAAAAAAGACTTTTGGTTAGTCTCGTAAATTTTACTGAAAAGTGCACAATTTGGCAGTGGGATAAAAATTGAGGGTGCTCAATTTGATAGCTGGGACTGTACCCTTTTTAGGAACCAGTTTTTTGATTTAACGCTTAAACTTCATTTAAGATTTTAGCAGTTAACAAGTTACATTTATGATCTGTGTGAAAAAAAACTCTATTCGTCCAAGGAAAAAACATAAGTGAAACGGCAATACTTAACCTTGAGGTGTGGGAAATGCAACCAATTACATTTTTTTCAATTTTTTGGGTTTTTACAATACCTAAGTAATAAAAAATGTAAACAAAAAGAAATTATGATTGAAGTGATGCAAGCTGCGTGGAGCCAGAGCCCGCCACTCTTTTTATTAAGGACCCAACAAGGGCAACATAAGAAAACGTGCCGCCGGTCGAGAACATAATCTCCCACCGCGTGACTATGCTTAATGATAAATGCATGTTGACACTTTAAATTACATCGTTAGGTAAAACTGCAAGAAACCGACAAAACAAAAATATGATCAACGTGTCTTTTTGTAAAAAAAAAAGTGGCTTAAAAGTGGTTAACCGATGTATAATGTAACGGAGGTGGTAGTTCTTTAAGATTCATCGTTGTACCCATCGCCTATTTGACATACATTTTCTGAGTAAAGTTTAAAGAAACAATATCAAAAACTTCGTTGATATGACAGAACGGTACTTAAAAAGGTACCTAAACGGTATCTTAAAATAAAAATACCACTTGAAGACATAATTAACTCCCAAAACCTTATATCCATAGGAAAAAGCTAAAGTACATACTCGCACATAATTCCCCTGGGAGTTTAAGAGTCACAGAAATTATCTCATGACGTCGTATTATTAAACGGTACATAGACTTGGCCAAGAAATAAAAGTTTTTACATGATATCTTTATAATATGATTAATAGGTACAAAATGAGCTCAAAACTTATATAAATTATTAAATAAATTACACTGCTTAAGGGTTTAGGGCCCCCTTATCAAGCCACTGTGCCCGCTCGGGGCCCACTTATCAGGCCTGTTTTTTCTAAAAAGTCCCCGTCTACCCCGTCCACGCACTGAGGGTTTATCCGGCCACCTAAGGGTTTATCAGGCTACTTGGGCTGTTAGTTTATACCCGCGAATGAGTTTATCGGGAGAGAAACAAATAATAATCTCTTTTAACCGAAATGAATGATACGAAAACTTTTTATCTTTTTTCTCAGAGATATAATCTAAATACCTATTAATAATGTTACGTTATTCAAATTAACTTAGATTAAACAATGAGAAGTATGATACGACCTAAAAACTTGAGGTCGTTTGTTGGTTTCCAATTATATAATAACAAATTTCTATTGCGCAATTCCCCGCTCGTCTGCTTATCAGGCCGATATCTCATTGGATATCCATAGGTAAAAACAAATTAGTATAAAGCAATTTCGTTTTTGTCTTTTCTTTGAATATATGCTCAATTAGAATGTGATGTTTAGAACCTGTAGACATAATAAAAAAATTATTATTCACAATAATTGTTAAAAAATCGTTTTTTTTTTGTCATTGGGTGCTAAATGTCAAAACTGTTGGACAACTTTCAAATCGTTTGGTCATGATTTTTCGATCCGATTGAATTCGACAATGATCAAACCGAACGTATGTGTTTGATGTAAGAAACGAGTCCTTTTTAGAGAAAAATATTTTTTGGCGATTTAGATTGCATCAGAAGGCGCTGATTAACTCAATGTTAGTTATTTTCTTGAAATTCTCTCTAATTGCTGACGATTTTCAATTTTATTTACGACAATAGAATTTCTTGGTGATTATATCGGTACTGTCTTAAAGGTAGTACGGTGGATTAATTTACAAGAAACGCTTTATGGAGACAGGGCATACATAATATCAGTTTGGGAAGGCGGTGAGCAGCTTTTCCCATCCTTTATCAATCATTTTCAATATTTGTCGAGACCATGACTATTGACAGTCATCTTCAGCGAGGCCGTGAATTAAGTACATCCGTTTTTTAAACGTTTTGACCGCCAAATTGACCTCAGTACCCTCAATGTATCAAAAACGTTTTTCTTTGGACGTTCAAAACATTCTAGAACTCACTACAGACATTTCGGGGACGTAATTTTTAAGTTTTCGACCTCTACAATTTGGCTAAAACGTATTTTTATTTAATGGGCCCTAAAGCAAAATCTTAATAAATACTGAAAGTAAGTACATGAGTCGCCTGTTTTTTGCTGTTTTTTGTAATTTTATTTTGTTGGTTAAAATAAAACTTTCACTTCGAAGAATTTGTCGGCCTACGCACAGTGCCTATAGGCTGCGCTCTTATGTTTCATTTTTTTCCGTTAGGACCATTATGTTTCACTTCTTATAATATTTTTATAAAGGATAACGGCGTACCCGTTGAACAGTAATTACTAGAATTTTTATATTTTCATTATACATATTGTATGACAGTTTGTACCGTGTATCCCACACTAAAAATGCTCGCTTTTATATGTAAAAAGGCCTAAAAGCGAGCATTTTTAGTGTGGGATGCACGGTATAATATTTATCTTTTAGACCCCTGCGCCCATATCGTGCATTCTCCGCATGAACAAAAAACGCAACATAATCAAGCAAACAGGGAAACCGGAAATTTTTCGGCACAGTGCTAAATACATAAAGAAGGCATTCTTGGAAATTTTAATGGGTAGTATATGAAAGAAATTAGAACTAAGAACATTTGTGTTCTCTGCTGGTTCCGTTTGTAGCAAATTTCCTTAAATATTTTTAAATTTCATCAAAATTTTTGATTGCGAGCTACGATTTGAAATCCTTCTGTACGGCTTGTTTTCTGTGTTTATTTTTTTTTAATTCTCATGGTCATGACCGTCCATGAATGACGGTAACGGTCAATTTTTTCGCCTGCTTGAGAAATTAATTCCAAACCAAAATAATGATCTTGGTCCGGCAAATGAGCGGTTATGGGCGTAACAGCGGTGGGGTAATAATAGGTTCGAATGGAGCAAAAAACAACTTCGAGTCAAAACAAAACAAAAAATCATCATCTAAATGAGGGGCTACTTTATTTGCTGCCTAATGGAACCAAATTCGAATTGAATTACATCCTTGGGCTAACCGACAATCAAGTCATATTACGACATGAGTTCAATTATGCGTTCACTTCCTTTCGAACAGACGTCAATCATTCCAAAAACTGGAACTTAAATATTAGTTTATTTTCTAAAATTTTACGGTAATNTAGGTAAAACTGCAAGAAACCGACAAAACAAAAATATGATCAACGTGTCTTTTTGTAAAAAAAAAAGTGGCTTAAAAGTGGTTAACCGATGTATAATGTAACGGAGGTGGTAGTTCTTTAAGATTCATCGTTGTACCCATCGCCTATTTGACATACATTTTCTGAGTAAAGTTTAAAGAAACAATTTCGAAAACCTCGTTGATATGACAAAACGGTACTTTAAATGATACCAAAACGGTATCTTGAAAAATACCACTTGAAGACATAATTAACTCCCAGGGGAAATGAGGTAGTCAGAAATGTCCGTTTGGCCAACGTGGCCTCCCAAAACCTTATATCCATAGGAAAAACAAAAGTACTTACTTGCACACGATTCCCCTGGGAGTTTCAGAGTCACCAAAATTATCTCATGAAGTCGTATTACACCACTTGCGCAGTTATGTTACCGGCAGTTATGTTACCGATTTGTAATATTTCGTCATATTTTCGTAATATTACGTCATTTTTTTGCCAAATTTGGTCATATACATTTTAGCAAACCCGCCTACACACTGCGCAGTTATGTTACCGTTTTTTCTGCCTNAACATGATTTTTATGACTTATTTGTGGTTAATTTCTAACCGGTTAATGATAAACACTTCTAAGGTTCACCATAAGATGCGCCGTGGTCGTTTACCATATATATCAAAAAATCACGCAATTTGAGGTATTTCTAAATTCGAGTCAAAGTTCGCGTGAGCGACCCTATTTATACGATTAATCGGTACAAAAATAAATATGTATCAAAGCTTATATAAAATATTGAATAAATAACATGTTAATAAATAGTTAATAAATTACACTGCTTAAGGATTTATGCGCCCCCTTATCAGGCCCGTTCGTGCGTTTATCATTCCTGTTTTTTCCAAAAAGTTGTTTGCCTTTCCCGCCCACGCACTGAGGGTTTATCAGGACACCTAAGGGTTTATCAGGCTACTTTGGCTGTTAGTTTATACCCGCGAATGAGTTTATCGGGAAAGAAACAAATAATATCCGGTCCTTGGATACATGGGTTGAACTCCATCGTACACCCTAAAGATGTCTCGTTTAACCCAAAAGAATGATGATACGAATTTTTGGGTATCCATGGGCAAAAACAAACTAGTATAGCGCAATTTCGTTTTTGTCTTTTCTTCGAATATATGCTCAATTAGAATGTGATGTTAAGAACCTGTAGACATCATAATAAACGAATTATTATTCACAATAATTGTCAAAAAAAAATCGTTTTTTTTTGTCATTGGGTGCTAAATGTCAAAACTGTTGGACACGAGTCAAATCGTTTGGTCATGATTTTTCGATCCGATTGAATTCGACAATGATCAAAACCGAACGTATGTGTTTGATGTAAGAAACGAGTCCTTTTTAGAGAAAAATATTTTTGGCGATTTAGATTGCATCAGAAGGCGCTGATTAACTCAATGTTAGTTATTTTCTTGAAATTCTCTCTAATCGCTGACGATTTCCAACTTTTTTTACGATTCTTGGTAATTATATTCTTGGTAATTATATATCGGTACTGTCTTAAAGGTCGTATGGTGGATTAATTTACAAGAAACCCTTGATGGAGACAGGGTATTCAAATTATCAGTTTGGGAATGCTGTGAGCAGATTTTCCCGGCCTTTATCAATCATTTTCGATATTTGTCGGTACCATGGCTATTGACAGTCATCTTCAGCGAGATCGTGAATTAAGTACATCCGTTTTTTAAACAATTTGACCGCAAAATGGACCTTAGTACCCTTAAGGTAACAAAAACCCTTTTCTTTTGACATTCTAGAACTCACTACAGACATTTCTGGGATGTTATTTTTCGACATATTTTATTTACTTTTCGAGCTCTTCAATTTGGCTAACACGGATTTTTATTTAATGGGCCCTAGAGCATGGTTGCAAAAAAGAACGCTAAAACGGCGTTGAGCTTCGGTCGGGGTAATTTTTTTGTCGTGAGGTTAGGGTTGGGTTTGCCTTAATTTTGTGTTTCCGTTGAGGTAATTTCATTTTTTTCGTATTTTATTGTTCTTTATAAATACTGAAAGTAAGTCGCCTTCGGACCTTAAAAACTATCCCGGATAATTAATGTTTTTGCTGTTTTTATAATTTTATTTTGTTGGTTTAAACAAAACTATAACTTCGAAGAATTTTTGGCCTACGCACAATGCCTATAGGCCACGCCCTTATGTTTCATTTTTTTCCGTTTGGACCATTATGTTTCACTTCTTATAATCTTTTTATGAAGCATAACGGCGCTAGACGTCCCCTGCGCCGAAATCGTGCATTTTCCGCATGAACAAAAAACGCAACATAATCAAGCAAACAGGGAAACCGGAAATTTATCGGCATAGTGCTAACATAAAGAAGATATTCGTGGAAATTTTAATGGGTAGTATATGAAAAAAATTAGAACTAAGAAAATTTGTGTTCTCTGCTATTTTCGTTTGTAGCAAATTTCCTTAAATATTTTTAAAAATATTTCAATTTTTTTGATTCCGAGTTACGATTTGAAATTCTTCTCTACGCTTGTTTTGTGTGTTTATTTTTTCTTAATTCTCATGGTCATGACCGTCCATGAATGACGGTAACGGTAAGTTTTTTCGCCTGCTTGAGAAATTAATTCCAAAACAAAATGATGATCTTGGTCCGCCAAATGAGCGGTTATGGGCGTAACAGCGGTGGGGTAATAATAGGTTCGAATGGGGCAAAAAACAACTTCGAGTCAAAACAAAACAAAAAAATCATCATCTAAATGAGGGGCTACTTTATTTGCTGCCTAATGGAACCAAATTCGAATTGAATTACATCCTTGGGCTAACCGACAATCAAGTCATATTACGACATGAGTTCAATTATGCGTTCACTTCCTTTCGAAGAGACGTCAATCATTCCAAAAACTGGAACTTAAATATTAGTTTATTTCCTTAAATTTTTACGGTAATCGATTAAATAATCTTTTAAGATTTTTCCCGAAAACGGTCCCTTTTACCTAAAACCTACTCTATTCTGTCAAAAATCTTGAAAAATCTCAAAAAAAAGTTATTTTGGAGCTGTTGAGGTCATTAAATTGAAAACCAACTTTTCTAAACTATAGAACCCCGAGATAGTTGTTCACTTGTTAATGAAAACGGCGTCACTGTTAATTACCGTATGAAAGAAATATTCCCGGTCCTGACGTTAACCGACAACTTTAAGTTAATAATCAAACATAAAAAAATAAACTGTGTAATTGTTGTTCATAACCGTAAGTTATCATAACTAAAATAGCGTTGGATATAAGGGCGCAGTCGGAAAAGGTCGAATACAGAAAAGGTCGAAGCCCTGAAAAGGTCGAAGCCCTGAAAAGGTCGAAAAGAAAAGGTCGAATATGCCTTAAAGGGGTCAAAACTCTCAAAAAGTCGAAACCTGAAAAGATCAAAACTCTAAAATTGTCAAAACCTTACTCGACCTTTGCAGCTTTAGACGATTTTCAGACATTTTCGACCTTTTTTTCGACCTTTTCAAGGTTTCGACCTTTTCCGACTGCGCCGATATAAGGTCAGCCATTTGGACCTTGGTAAGATAAAGTCAGTTTTTTTTTTGGTCAAATTACTTAGGTCAAGTCTTTTTTGAGAAAAAATTTGTAATTTTAATTAGTTTTTTATTCCAGCAAAGGATCAAAAACAACTGATAGATCTGGCGAAAAGATTTCTGGCAAAAATTTTTAAATAAAAAAAAAATCCGATCAACTTTTTGACCAAAGATTAGCTAGCGACTGTGCCAACGCAGACTGCACTGTGCATTGTTTTAATGGTTAACAATTGTTCATTATATTGTTTTATATCATTTTTTAATGGTTTTAAGTTTTCCAGGGTTTTAACCTACGCACTACCCATGTGGCTTAACAGTTTGCATTTGACTTAACAATGTGCATTTGAATTAACACCTTTTTTCGGAAAAAAATGTGTTAAGTCAAATGGTTAGGTGGTGTATATGACAAAAAAAAATCTTCAAGTTTTACAAAAAAAAACGAATTGAACGTGAAATCGGTTTATGCCATGAAATTATCAGATTAGCCGCCCATTGATCTTTATTGAGCTTTCTAACAAACCAGCTGAATCCCCAAAATATATCTTTTTTTATTTCTTATTTAACAATTAGTTTTGAAGCTGATTATTAGCTTTTCAGGTTGATAAAATAACGGCCATACCGCACGCCGTGACTTTAGCAAAATATGGCATATATCTTTCCGAAATTGAGCGTTTCGGGTATCATTTTAACCAAGATTAGGAATTTAGATTTCAATTGAGTGCTAGGTTTATCATATTATTTTTTGAAATAAATGATTTGAAAGCTGTTTTTCATACAAAAAAACAAAATTTACGAATTTCAGAGCCCATTAAAACTAACAATTCGACGAAATTTCAGAACATACTCCTTCAAGCAAAAATAATTCACTTAAGAATTAAAATTCTAGGTTAAAAGTTTTAACCTTCCATATGAATATAATAAGTAAAGATACTTTTAAATGGAAGCAAAATGAGGAGTACTTTCGCGACCATTCATGAGTAGTTTCGCGACCACACCATTTGGTCGCGAATTTTTATTCAAAACATGGTTTCGCGACCACTGTTTGTAATTAGGAAAAAATGGTCGCGAAACCTTGTTTAAAACACCATTTCTTGCACCATATTTGGAAGAAAAATTCGCGACCAAGTGATGTGGTCGCCAAAGTACTCATAAACGTTTTGTTTTCGTGGCCAAAAATGGTCGCGCAAGTACCCTTCACCCAAAATGACGATTGAAAATTTTAAGGATTTATGTAATTTTGTTTTTCTGCTTTTACGCTGGTTTTCATACAGTAAGGGGTCTTTAGATGTACACTTTTGATATCCAAAGAACGAGCACATCTAGAAATACAATGCTCACCTTGCTGACGCAAATTTTTAAAGTCGTAATACCCGTTATGTTTACAACGATCATAATAGTGACGTGATGAATTCTAATTTTTTTTCTGATGCCTAATTGCCAAGCCTTCGCCAACATGAAGCAATAATTGAACGCTCAACAAGAGGCAAAAACATTAAAAATTCACCCTCCTAATGATGCTGACCCTGATTACCAAACGACGTCAATCCTAATTAGAGGCTACCCCCAAATCAACAAAAAAAGTGTTGGCACATTGCTAAACCCCTTGTTACACTTTGAAAAAAAAAGCGCCGGTCATAATTAACCATTTTCTAATTTTGACACCGAAAAACCAAGTGCAGATTTTTTTTCATTTTTTTGAGCCAAGTCTCTGACACCAAATGTAGGTTAAACATGTTTCATCAATACCAATGTCAGGACGCCCGATTCCGACCACAAATTTTGAATGTCATATCACTTGTTCCTGAATTTTTATGATACGCGATATTTTTTTCATTTTCTATGATACGCATTTCCACTAATTTAAATCTCGGAATATTTAATTACAGAGATTGCGAATTTCTTCTTGTTAGTTCTAGAAAAAGCTCGGCCAAGGCAAAAAAAAAATGAAGAAAATTGCGAGACCAAACAACATATTGTCGAGCGTGACCGAGCCGTCATTTTGCGCGGTTTGCGCCAAAATTTTTCAATTTTTTATGACACGACCAGGGCGAAAATTGCGACGGCAACATTACTACTACTTGTCCTCAATGCGGAAAGCGTTTAATTGCAATTCATGCAATATTAATTTTGCGTCATTTTTAGTAGAATTACATACCCGTTATAGGTGTTGCAGCCAATCACCAAAGATTATAAAAACTACTAAGGAAAAAACTAAAAAAATCTAATAATGTTATTAAGGCTTTGATTGTCGTAAAACAGACAGTTTTATTGCTTACTGAAAAACACAATTTTCATGTTTNCGCGGTCCCTGAATAGTACCTAGTGCGCGGTCTAGGGTTAATGAAAAATCAAAAAAAGGAAAGATTCAATTGTATCTTCTTTCTTCTTGTGATGAAATGAGAAAACAGACAAAAAAAAAACAGACAGTTGGCCAATATAATAATCACCAGAAATATTTCCCCTTTTTCATCGTGAACAAATTGTATGTACGATGTGTTGTAAACAGTACAATGGAAACAATTACCTCAAACACGTTCAATTCCGGGCGGTTAATGATAAGACAAAACTGTTTAACTTTTGGTTCTAGATTTTATAAAAAGGAGAGGATAAAAAAGAAACGGTAAAAATAAATATCAATTTTTATAAACAAACAAATAAACAAGTTTGTAATAGTAAAAAAAGTCCTAGATTATTCCTTTAGTCTTTTTGTGCGAAATCCAAACGATGTTCCAATCTTGCTAATGAAATGGGGCGTCGCGTGGATTTTGCTACAAAAAGACTCAGGTAATAATATAGTGAATTGAGTATAAATATCGCTTTTTGTTCAAAAAGGATATATCCGGATAACAGTTTGAAGCCGATTAACTCACATAGTGAAGTTTGTGCATATTTGCACACGACTTGGTTTTTCGTCGATTTAAGGCATAAGGAGGCCCCGTAGCAAAATTGGTATTGCTGACCCCCTGAACTTTTCGACAACATTACATTGGCGGTATTTGTTGCGTAGGTTGGATATTTGAAACAGTTTTCTAGGGGACCCTGGTGGCCCTAATCAATTTCTTAATAGTCAGATCGACGTAGTTTGACGAGCTGTACAACTTAGGTTTACCAGTTTTACCACAATTATTGTGACTTTTGAAGTGTGTGCATACGTGCACACAATTTCTTCCTACGGGTGATCAAAAAGTCCTTCCCCCTGAGAGTTAATCTAGTGAAAATACTGAGAAAAAAAAATAAAAAAAAAACGGGTACTATAATAGACTAACGGCATTTCAGCATGAGTGAGAAAAAATAGAAAAACGGATTGATTAAACAATTCAGCAGTAAATGATCGAGATTATCTCGAATCTCGTGCAAAAAGTTTAAGTCATATAATGCGCCATTTGGCCGAAACGCGTCGCAAAAAGAAAAGTGAACACATACAAAAACACACACACACCGAACAAAAAAATCCCCCATCTTATAAATTTTTCAATATTGTAACTAAAAATATACCAAGTGCGCGCCACAGTGAATACGAAAAGCGGTTTGGGGTTAAACCCAAAATACTTAAATCCCGTCTTAGTGCCTGTGACAAACACGTCGCAAACTGGGGCAGGCGAGCGTGCGAGACCGAGAGAGTTAAAAAACATCGGAAGTTCGTACAGAGTCAAGCCGAGCCCAGTTTCAAACCTTGGTTGGATTAAGATGGTTAAAATAATTCGATTAGGGGCGGCTGAGAAGGGCTATGACGATTAACTTACTCACGATTGTCTGAAAGATATTTTAACTTAGAGAAAATCAAAAATCGTTTTATTTTTTTTTTTCCAGAAAGCGCAGAATGACTCCAACTACCGACGAAGGAAATAAAAAACGGTCCAAATTGTAATCGGCCAAAGTCAGAGAGTTATGTAAACTTTTGGAGCAAATACAATTTTAACTCTCAGGGGGAAGGAGTTTTTGGGAACCCGTAGGGGGAAAATGCGTGTAAATAAACACGCACTTAAAAAATTCACAATAATTCGCAATAATTCAAAAAAACTGGTGAAGCAAAGTTGTAGAGCTCGTCAAACTACGTCTATCTGATTATTCAGAAATTAATTTGGACACCATGGCCCCTAGACAGCTGTTTGAAATATTCAACCTACGCAAAAAATAACACCGCCAATCGAATTTTCTCGAAAAGTTGAGGGGGGGTCACCAATACACGTTTTGCCATACGGGGCCTCAATATTCCTTAAATCGACGAAAAAAGCAAGTTGTGTGTCTATTTACACGCACTTCCCCCTGGGAGTTAACAGTATTCTAGAAAATAAAACAAATTCGTTTTAAATGTTTCAGTACTAACGCTGTTTTTTCAATTTTACAACTCTTTAAATGTTATCAAATTTACGTTTCTTATCCATCATTATTTATTCTTCTTGAGTTTTTGTTCCTCTAATTTTCCACATCTTGAGAAAAGTTTTAGATACCCAACCTTATTCAAAAAACTGTTCAAAATTCAAGGAAATTGATGATAATGATTAGACCGATTGATTAGACTCGAAAAAACGGATTTGTGTTACGCGAGGAAGGAAGCACGTTGATTCTTAGAAGACATAAAATTACAAGCAATAATTAATGTTACATGCCATCATCCGAATTTTGACAACATATTTGAACATTCATATACGACTATAATCAAGTTTTCTGATCGTTACGTCACTTTTTCACAAAAAATGTTTTGGACCTGAATCTGAAGGTTTGGAAAATGCGAGTTTTTTTTGTTCGCGTGAACGTGGGGAACGACAAAAATTATGTTCGTGATTTTTTTTTGCTTCATGATGCAACTAATGACACGTTTTATTTCACACAATTCTGGCTCCGTCGTAATTCGGCCTTGGAAACCGACTTCGGATTCAAGTGACTCGCAATACTTCGTCTTTTCGAAACTTCTTTTTTGGGTCTCCTTGAGAGGGGCCTTTAATTGACACCGCGATGTTCGCGAATTGGTGACGGAATGTTTTTTCTTTTAGTGATGTTTTTTTCAAAATTCAAGTGCCACTATTATTAACAGTTTCCGTGGAAAGAGAACTGTTAGGAAAACGACTTATTCGTATCATTTCTTACAACATGATAACTTCGATTATAAAGTATACGGGGTGTCCAATCTAGACTGTTACATTTTTGCTTCTTTTAGGCTCAACTCTCAGGGGAAGGAATTTTTGGGAACCTGTAGGAGGAAAATGTGTTTAAATAAACACGCACTTCAAAAATTCACAATAAATCAAAACGAAGTTGTAGAGGTCGTCAAACTACGTCGATCTGACTATTCAGAAATTGATTTGGGCCACCAGAGCCCCCTAGAGAGCTGTTTGAAATCTCCAACCTACGCAAAAAACACCGTCAATCGACTTTTTTCGAAAAGTTGTATCAGCAATACCCGTTTTGCCCTACGGGGCCTCCATATGCCTTAAATCGACGAAAAAAGTAAGTTGCGTGGCTATTTACACGCACTTCCCCCTGGGAGTTAAGAAACAGCAAAAATGTAACAGTCTAGCTTGGACACCCTGTAGAAGTTCTCAAAAAGGCTAACTTATTAGGTTAACCTATGAACACATATTTAAAAAATAACGATGGTGAGATTGCTAGAATGTCAAAAAAATGGCCATAGTCAAGTGCAACAATGAAAAGAAATGAGATCTCGGGTACGGGCTAATTGATCGTGCATTGTGATTAGGAGAGCATTTATCAGTCATTGGGCTGGGATAAGCTAATGAAGCTGGCTCGGTTTCTGGCGTAGGACCTGTACAACGCTTAGACAGTTATCTATCAGGCCGATGAAGTGGGCTAGTTCCTAAAGACTCGGGTGATACCCATCTTGATGATTTACAATAGTTCGGAACACTAAACAAAAAAGTGTACACAGTTCAAGCTGCTCACTTTTGTTTATCCTGAACAAAATCAGTGAATTTCAATCAAGTCGTTGAACTCTAAAATAACCAAATTTGGCTTTGAATTGGCGCTTTCTGTCGTATTCAGGATCACTGTTGATTTTTTGGTTGATTTCACAGAATCAAAACAAAAAAACAAGTACTTATTTGACTGATAAGTATCCATGGGTTCCAAAAAGTGACCGTTTACAGTGCTCCTCGATACTCCATTTTTTGACTTTCCAGAAAATTTTTTTTGAAATAAAAAAAATAAACCCGGTTCGAACGGCGGGTTTTTGTAACCTGGTTTCATTTCTGGATTTTCAAGGCTTTCACTCTTTCCTTGTAAGTGACCGGAAGTGACCGGAAGTGACCGGAACTAAAAGATAATCAAAAATATGACCTTACAGAATAAAAACAAATACACCCCAAACTTGTTTAAAGCAACACTATACTTTTATAAATTCATTGCGTGACCCGAGCAGCCTGCGAAGTTATCTGGCTGATTTTAAATAGTGAAAGTAATGGACGCTGTGGTTTATGAAAAAAAAATAAATTTTCGTCCACGCTACTAAAACATTGACTAAAAATGTACATTTTCAAAAAGTGCAAAAAATGTCCTATGCTAAATTCACAATGAAAATTAATTTCTAAGAATAACCAGAAAAAATCATGCCTTTCTCTCGTCTACGCTTGAACCTAATTGTGTTGGATTAATTTCGAAATCCTCATTCAATTGGGCAGGCCCTTTTTTACCTATTTGTGTGTTTATTTGTTTATTTTTTTGTTGAACGAAACTGAACGGCTAAGGTGCTCGGCCCGAGCTGGATGATTAAATAAGTACTTAATGCACCACAAAAAGAGAAGCGGGCCGATGTGATCATACCGGTACCCGAGATCTAATCGGGACACTCTACTGTGTAATGTAACCATACCATTAGTCCCCCGATTTATGTAATGCGCCGCGAGGGTGTTAACATCTTTTTATTGACTCGTGAGCGCTTATGACAAAAAGACGGTTTTAATGCGCGACGGATTACCCTAAACCCAATACCTGATTTGCAAAATCAGATAGACGAGGAGAAGCGCAATTTTAGAGCTCAAATAATTTTTGAACTAGCTAACGGTAATGAAAGAAAAATCCAGGGGAAGACCAGTTCCGGAACGGTATGGAATTTTGAATCAAGGCTTTTGTTTGTCCTGGAACTGGACTTTACCCAAAATAAGGGGCGTTGAGCCATTATAAATTATAAATTATTATTCTTCGTTACAGCTTTCGTAAGTTAGTCCGCCTACGAAAGTTAGGACGCCTACGCACTGCGTGGTTGAAATTGGAAAAGTAATAATTCTACCTTTTTATTAAGTTACGGTATTTTTTGTTAGTAGCTACTAAATTAATTTTTTAAGAGTTTCTCACATTTCTGCGCTAAAAATTCACAAATCATTAAATCAGTTGTCATTTTGGTACCACTTTTGCCCGTATTCAGGTCAAGTTATATCAACTTTTTTCATTAAATTAATTATGGCGGCACGTTGAAGGCGTAGATAACAAACCCGTCCAGTATTTTGTAAAGAATAAAATTATGAGCTGAATTAATCATTCATAATATCACTAGGTCAATTTAATCAAAAAGAAAGAACAGTTTCAAAATACGTTTTTAATTTTCAAACCGGAAAAGTTGCAACACTGGTTAATTAACTTCCAAGATACCGTAAATTCCCTCAAGAAACTTTCTAGCAAACATGGAAAAAGTCAAATTAGTTCCGATTATGTTTTGTTTTTGAGCAAAACGGGAGAATTTCTTTGAAGTCTGCTCTTGAACTAAGCTTGAGGAAACGTTAATTTGCATAACTTTCGGTATATTTGTTTTGTACATTTTGGAGATTACATATATGAAAAGGTTGACCACCATGATGCCTGATGAACCTGGTTTGAACGTGGATTTCTGGAATTAAAAAAAAATAGCTTGTTTGTTTAAATGGTTTACCGCCATAAGTTATGACTCATAACGTAAGAGACCAGATGTAATTTTATCTGGAGAAAGTTTGGGGTTAAATTGAATGAAGACAACGGACAGTAGGGTATTATTACAGTAGGGTATTATTAGGAGTGGGGTAATTTCGCGACCATTTAAACTCCTTAATGAGTACTTTCTTGACCACACCATTTTGTCGCGAAAGGGTGTTTTGGGGGAGGTTTGGCGACCATGTGGTCGCGAAACCCTCTTTTAAACAACGATTCGCGACCAGATGGTGTGGTCGCGAAAGTACTCATAAACGGGTTTTTTCGCGACCACAAATGGTCGCGAAACTACCCTTCACCATTTGAAATATGTATTTTACATATTCGATATTACAGTAGAATTTAAAATAAAAGAGTATAATAATACCATAATAAATGATCCACTACCATAGGCTAATGGTTTAAATTGCGTGGGCGACGATAGGATAAAGGAAAATAGGGATTACGTAACTCGATAGTATTCCGAAACTCGAAAGTATTACGTAACTCGAAAATATAAGGTAACTCGAAAGTTTATACAGGGCCGTTATAAAAGCGTCCGTTATGGACGTAAGGACTGTATTAAAAAACAACATTACGTATAAAAGACTATTACACTTTCTATTTCGTAACTTTGTGAAAAGTTTTGTCGGAACTCGCTACGTCTAAGTCTAACTCACTTTTAGCAACAAAATTATGACGTCGGGCGAAATTTTTGCGATTGCGTAATGAACGAAATAAATAAAACAGTCTTGCATTGTCGAAAATACTTTCCGCAAATGAATAATGGTTAGCCAGGTTGCTACGTTATACAATAAAAACAAAACAAAAAAATATTGTACTCCGAAGCAACCCGAAAAAACGACATTTTAGTGAATTGGTGGTCAAACTGGTGATTTTAAATAGAAGTTATTGTTAGCGGGGGTAGATTTAACGTTTAAAGGCGACTATTAGGTAATGACTGAAACGTGATGAGTTCATGTTTAACGTTTCTAGAATACCTTCTAAATTGTTGATTATGCCACAGTCCCTGACAGCAATGGTAAACTTTTTTTCACATACTCAGCTAGTCTTATGAAGTTTCGGCGCGTGTTTTCTAGATTATTAACTATTGATGAAACGATGAGAAATTGCAGAATTTGCAGCTCATAAACGATAACAGCTGAAATTCATATATTTTATGCAAACGAGAACTATATCTGCATTTTATTTGACCTGATTACCTACGACAATTAACTCCCAGGGGTCACTTAGTCCAAATTTGGACTGAACGCCCTAAATGGACAAAAATGATAGTAAACCGAGCTTAAATTAAATTTATCGAAAATCGCTGAAACACGGGTCTAGTTAAATTTCATGAGAAAAAATATAAAAGATAAAACGGAACTGATATTTTTTTAGCTTTATATGGTCACAAAGGCGTCTAGTCCAAATTTGGACTAAGTGACCCCTACTGATTATATGCCACTTGTGACCCTTGGGAGCTAAGGACTAACCCGTCCACGAAAGTTAACGCCCGCAAAGTTAACAAAAAGCCCGGAAGTTAACAAAATTAATGGAAGTTAACAAAATTTATGGATGTTACCAAAATTTATGGAAGTCAACAGTCGGTTTGCGTCAAGTGTTCTAGTTTTAATTGACGCACGGTCTTCTAAAGTTATTTCTAACTCCTGGAGGTTAACACAATTCTTGGAAGTTAACACCTGGTTTTCCTAATCGTTTTGTTAACTCCGTACACATATGATGTATTTATAACATATCTTGACTCTTTCAATGAAAATTCTGAAAAATACGAAAACTGCCGGAATTTTACCAAAACTGGCCATAACAGATACAAAATAATTTTAATAATGCCGTCGGACTTTCAAGATATAACTTTATGTAATTTCTTGTTCAATGGACAAACCCTAACAGAATGCCACAAAAAGTAAAAACTTCCAGAATGAGCTTAAATGGTGATTTTTTTTGTTTAGACAAAAAAAAACTATAATTTTCACACGTTGGTACCACAAAAATACTTGAATCTACCACAGTTACGCTCAAAAAATCATGTTAATTTTCATTTCTGTCAATTATAATCGAACCAGTAGAATTTTAGAGGTACCGGTTGGTTGTGATTACTTCCACTTATTTACACTGAATATACATTTTTCTTAATCTTTCTCGGAAATACAAAAAAATTATGAAAGTGGGTGCGCGCTGTGTGTACTCGTGTAAATAACACATGACGCCGTTGACGATTACGAAAATTAACCATCTGTTGAGTTCCGTTTTGGTGGGTTCAGGAACTTAAAACTTCTCGAAATACTCAACAGGACATCCGGATACTTGATTGTGTAATATAATTCGACAAATGAAATACTCTCCCATTAGGGCCACTTCCACCAATTGAATGCCAGAGCAGCAAAATAAAAGTCGCCAAATAATAGTCCATTCTAGATTAACAACAATATCGCCAATCGTCGAAAGCCATCGGAAACTGTCGCACGTGTACTAACCAATCAAAAAGCCGATATATTCATAACTTAGAAAGGTTATTTCATTGTTCATAAAACACTTCGAATGTAATAAATTGAAATTATTTATGAGTAAATTTGATAAAAATGGTATGTTTGTAAATTAAATTTCATTTGAATTTGGTCTAAAATATTTGATATTATATTATTGGGTCATTTTAGTGAAAACTGGCCGGTTCTCATAAAATTTCTTGAACGCTATTTTTAAGTTCGAGAATACAAATACAGTCCTCAGTCCCTTAAGTGCCGCACTGAAGCCGCCAAAAACGCGACACTTAATGAATGGGTNTGTGTTTATTTTTAATTAAAAAAAAGCGGTCATTGACGATTGTTTGGAAGTCTTTTTGATGGGTAAAAATATTTATCGATACAGCAAGTCGGTTGGTCTGAGTCAAATACAACCGAGTATTCCAAAAAGGCGATTTTCAGTTTTCAATTATTTTTTTAATTTCCTCGAGGTTTTGAAAATATGTTTTATCAAAGTGTGCGCGCGCTGTTGGTACTCATTTAAATTACACATGACGTCATATGAGATTACAAAATTGAACATCGGTTAAGTTCCGCTCGGTCCATTTAACCAAAAAAAACAAAATTCTCTCGAGACCTTGAAAGTCAAATAGAGTCTATTCTATGTAGACCTTGTAGTGCCTCAACCAAGTAGATAGGTTGATATTTTGATCAAGGCCCAGTCTGTAATCAAAAGGCTCATCACAATTGACATTGATTGATTTGACGCTTGTGTTCCGCCAAAAAATGCTTCATGAATGTTCACGATAAAAAAAAATGCAACGAAAAAAAAAAAGTTAAAAAGGGCTTCCTACCCAAAATATCGCAGAACTTGTTTAGGCCGATCGAAACCGAAACCTAATCAGCACTTTTTTGCGCGGTCGAAAATGGAACTTGAGGAACGTTCCAGATGGGGGAAAAGTGAACCATGCATACTCATTAAATCTGACATAAACAATTATTTTCTGACAAGTTTTAATTTAAATAAAGATAACGAAGCAATGGGTTTTCGGATTCCATCTTCTTGATGATTCATGATTTTAAAAAGCATCAAAAATTATTGTTAACAAATTTGAATTTACTATTGGGATTCGAGAACAAATTACAATAACAGTTTAACTGAAAACCTTGACCCTAACCAGTTATATAAACAAAGTTTGGTTTTCGTAAGACTTGTGCATTATGTTACGTTTAACCAGCGTTTAAATGTTATTTAACCCGTGTTCTCCGCCGGAATACACATTTGTATCCCTCCCGTTTTCACTTGTTTCCCATTTCTAAATTAAGCGGAATACTGTGTGGGCAATTTAACCGAGAGTTAGGGGTAATAAGAAATTTAGTTGAACGCCAATTTTTTTGTCAATTTATATAATCGAGGTCAGAGTGCGCCCGGTTTTGGCCTTTTTAGACCATTTTTCGCGATCAAAAATTGATATTCAGTTTTCTTTAATTTACGGTCAAAATTTCAAATCCAACGTCCCAGTTAGAAATGCAAACGACCAAGGCACCGACTGTCGGGCCGATTTTTCTTGTTTTTCGCACTTTTTATTTGACCAATTATTGAATCGCGGTTTTCTCCAATTCCTGGTCAAAACTTGATAAACATAGCGGCTAGCTGAAATTTCCGAAGACTATTGGCGGTCTTGCAGCAAAAAATCGGTTGTTATTGGTAATTTTCAATAAGTTTTGTAAAACATTGCCATCAAATCCCGGAAATTTACAATGAGTAGAGTTCAGAAAAATAAATCGCATTCAAGATTTGAAATTAACTCAAATTTGTGTCAATCTCAAATGACGCTTCAAGTTTGTGAAAAACAGGTATGACCGGTCGAAAAACCTCCTTGTGGCCTTTATAGTACACCAGGTGCGCCGTTATCTTACAATCCGTTATGTTACAATTTCTCCCGTTCGTCCCATTATGTTACAACTTTTTGACAAAAAAATTTCCAGCATTATCGCCCGCGCACTACGCCGTTATGTTGCAATTTTCCGTTATGTTACAATTTGTACAACAAAAACACGTATTGTGTAATATTTGTCAGTTACGTAATCACTATTTTCCGTCACGTTACAATTTGTACAAAAAAAACCGTATTGCGCAATATTTTCGAGTTACGTTATCACGATTTTCCGTTATGTTGCAATTCTCTATTTTACGTATTATCCCTATACAAATCTTTCTAAATTTTTCTGCGGCCAATCAATATTAAAACATCTAACTAGGAAGGCTGACTTGCAATAATCGCAAGTAAGCTTTATTATTGAAAAAGTATTTATTTTCGGTTCAATGTAAACATATTCCGTACAACAATTTGTTCTAGAATTTAACTCAATCACGTTCCACCGCGATGTTTTCTGAAAAACTGTTCAGCATAAACTATGTCTACTTGTTTAGCTACAAGTTAGTACCGAATTTATAGTGATTTTGATGTAAAAGGTTAACTTGGCCGCGGAAATGCTTATTGCGATTCTCATGTCGATTTAATGTAATAAAACATGCTTAGTGCTTGTTTTTAAATTGTTTGTCTATTTTTTATTTTAACTCCTCAATAAACGGGGGTGCAGAAAAAGAAATGTTTCAAATGCATCATCTACGCAACTTAATTATTTGAAATAACAGTTTGCTATTGAAATAACAGTTTGCTATTGAAATAACAGTTTGCTATTGAAATAACACTTTTTTGTTATTTTAATAATAGTGGATACAAGAAACCTACACACTACGCATTTGTAACAACAATTAACATTTGAAATAACACGTTTCTTCGAAAAAAGTGTAAGTTCAAATGGTTAGCTGGTGTGACTCAGATTTTTGAAAAACCTTATAACTTAGTTTTTAAGAAGGGGACATAGAAGTTATGTAAAAAAATAAACGAAAAACTTTAAAATACACCACCTCACACGTTATGTTAACACCATTAAACGTCGATAACTGTTGACATAATGTAAATTTGTTAACATAATGTGGTTGGGCGTAGGCGGAAAAGTTGGGCAATTTTTTTTTCTGGTAACATAATGTAATACACCACCTCACACGTTATGTTAACACCATTAAACGTGGATAACTGTTGACATAATGTGAATTTGTTAACATAATGTGGTAGGGCGTAGGCGGAAAAGTTGGGCAATTTTTTTTTTCTGGTAACATAATGTAATACACCACCTAACACGTTATGTTAACACACGCTATGTTAACAAGCTACATTATGTTAACACTTTTCTGGATTTCATGAACCTCGTTTTCCGCCCACGCCCAAACACGTTATGTTAACAATCGCCTACGTCTAAACTCATTATGTTAACATAGTTACATTATGTTAGGAGTTTTCAGTCACGTTGTATGTGAGCATTTTTTAGATTTGATGAATCTCGGTTTCCGCCGACGCCCTTAAACTTTATGTTAACAACGATATGCATACGGCCAGCTGGCGACATGAAAGGCCAGTCGTTTCATTAGATATTTCTATAATTTCTCTTTTAAGCTCATAAGTTATGAATCATAATGGTATCGAGGTTTTTTGGTTTGAGTCATTTCATTTATCCCGATTTTTGTAACGATCAATTTGACAAAATAAAGAACATGAGATAAAAATTGAATTGCGTAATTCCGAGATATAGAAAAAACATCCGTATATAACATTATGTTAACAGTTAAGCCCTAAATTACATTATGTTAACAAAAAGCCCCTATACACCAACTAACACGTTGTGTTAACACCATTAAACGTCAAAATCTGTTAATATAATGTAACTTTGTTAAAATAATGTGGTAGGGCGTAGGCGGAAATTTTTTATCTGGTATCATAATGTAATATAGGGGGCGGTTTTTAACATAGTGTAATTCAAGGGTTTGCTGTTGACTTAATGTACAGTCCTCGTCCCTGAAACGTCCGTCCCCGAAACGTCCAAGTGTACCCGAAACTTCCAGGTTTTTTTAAATTTAGTTAATGTACCCGAAACGTCTGTCCCCGAAACGTCCATTTTTGGACATTTTTCGCCATTTTTCGCACAATTTTGGCCATTTTCGGACAATTTTGGCCATATAACGTGTTAGGTGGTGTATATTCGAATAAACTCAAAAACTTATAAAAACAGCTCATTTTTCAAAAACAATTGTCTAAAATGCTTCTAGTTTTATAAATTTGACGATTACAAATTGATTTCATTTGTAAAAAAAGCGTTGAACGAATGCGTTCAAACGTAGCGTTTCGGATTTTTGAATTCCGACTTTAAAAGTTCAAAATCAAGGTTATAATAATTAATTTATACCATTAATTAATACCATTAATTTTTTCTTTCGCTTACAATTAGTTTTAACCTTGTATTATAATAATCCTTGTCAGGAAATTGGAACTAGTTAGCTGATTTTTCATCAAAGTTTTTGACTACTACATATAAAATGGGTTATGAAATAGCCTGAAACTTTTTTGACGTTTACCAAAAACTGAACAAAAAAAAAACTCGAGAAAAAGGTTAAACTCAACATACCGGAATAAGTTAAACTTTATTAAATTGTATGATAACGGGTGGTACATAAAAGCGTACGGCGTAGTCTATGTTATTTAAAAACATTACTGCAAAAATACCATCAGACGTTAAAAAAATCTTAAAAATGTCATTATTTGGGTTCTATGAAAAAATTGGTCAAGTTATACATGTTCCAACGACAGCGAGGAAAATTCGTTGCCCTAATGTTAATTTTACTCGAATTCTGGATTAAAAATGCAATTTCAATGCAGATAAACCACCATATGAACCACTCATTTAGTATCATAATCTTATCCCAAAAAAAGTTAAAACGAAAAACTTAGCGCAAAAAGCGTCCGATTATCAAAGTTTTCTAGTCACCCGACCAAAACATGAAAGCTCAATGGCATATCGGAAACTACTCAATTATTACCGCGCTAAAACAAATTTTCGACAAATTTTTTTTTTCGCATTTTTTTTTTAATTTCGTGATCTATCTGGATAGCCTCTAATGTTCAAATTGATATAATAATTGAGGACTTTGGATTAAATTGAGTCAATTTTGGCGAATTATTTGGCTTGGTCGGTGATTTTCACGGTTGTTACAGCACTTGGTCATAGAATAAATAGTGTGTGCCGAAAATCAATGGTAAATTTTCTTGATTTGATAAAATAAATGAAAATGGCGAACCGCCCAAAAATTGTTTTTATAAGAATGTCATGCAAATCAAATGAGACTATTTAAATACAGTACATATAAACTTTTTTATTTTTAAACAAGTTAACTACGCGGTGTTCAAATGGGACGAAAATGATTGAACTAAAAAAAATTGAAGAGGTTATGGTAACCATACTGGGTCAAGTTGTAGAGCTCTTCGAAATTTTTATCTACAATTGAATTTAACTCTTCATGAATCCATGACCCCTACAGCTGACCTCTACAGCTGATTCAAAGTGTCAACCTACGCAAAAAACATTTTTGGACCGCTTTTACCACCTACGTACGCATTGGCAAATTGGCGAAAATGAGCCCAAATTAAACCTGTAGGTTAAAGTCAGGAAAACTTTAAGTTCCTAAGGGAAAAGGAAATTTCTAGCTTTAGACAAACCAGTGTACAGCCAACTCCAAGTAAGTTCTCCCAAAAGTACCAGACTTAGAAAATCTCATAGCAAGATGCGCAATATTATCTTATCATCCCCGTATCTAATCAAAAGGCGGTAATTGGCGATAAACGCACCATGATGATTGCGTTATGTCATATAACTTAATTTAAACCAATAAGGCCCACCAAACCAACCACAAAAACAATAATTTGAGACAAAAAGACTTATGGTTGAGAAATATTTGATTTTGATTGACGTCAATTTTGGCAAAACGTTTTATAAAAGGTCAGCTCAATCATTTTGGCTGGGAGGTAGCGTGAAACGCCATTCCCGATTTAGAAGTTCCGAAGATTATCAGGAATAATAATTATAAAATTGCGTTTCTTATACACACCCCTGGTATTACATCTTAAGAGGCAGGTTGGGCCACTCCTGTTGTTATCCGTCAGGTTTTTTAGCAAATTTGTTTTCAATTTTTCCACCTACGCTCTCCGTAGTTATCCGAAAACCTACTCAGTTATTCGGCACCCTACGGAGTTTTCCGTCTACGTTTTGCGCAATTTTACGTCTCCTTATGAAGTAACTCCATTAACACGCTGCCTTAATTTTGTGAAAGTTTAGTGAAAACAACGACTTGCCTGTTATCGGAAATTAACGAAATTTTACAAGAATTAAGGCCATGTGGTCATATCTGATGACATGGACTCCTGGGAGTTAATGTGAAAACTTTGGTGATGTTTACGTCTTTCGGAAAAATACACAAATAGAAACCCATGAGTAGGATGGCCAGCTGGGATTTTGACCCGATTTTCAAGTTGCTCAAATTTACCTCATATCCCAGCTGGCCACCCTACGCAGGAGTCATAGTCTATGAGTCATAGGTCTATGACTGATAGGTCATGAAATATGACTCATAGGTAATGGGCTATGACTCATAGGTCATGGGGCATGACCTTATCGGGAGAACCGTGAACTATAAATAAAATAATTTTAACTATCGAAAGTGAGTTCAGTATTATAAATCATAATGGCCAGTCTACATCGGTTCATGTATGTTTATCCGAGTTTGAGTTTTAAGCCACACATTTTCTGTCCCGCAAAATACCACTCAGTTTGTTTTTTAACGTTGTTCTTTTCGGAAGTTATGTCATAAGGCAATTAGCAAAGGTGGTCAACTGGGGGGGGGGTTGTAACATGGCGGTCCAACTTGACAGTGAATCATTACGACCAAAAATAAGCTTCTAATATGAATTGAATCTAGAAAAAAAGTTTTTGGTCGATTTATAATACCCCATTTTTGTGATAAAAATAGTATGAGTCATATTCCCTCAATTTTTGATATTACCTCATTTTTGATACTCCTGGTGTGGGTAACGATTGTGTCACCGAGCTGAACGGGACGTATATTGAGTTATCGGACTCGTCAATATACGACGAGTCCCGTTCAGCTTGGTGACAAAATCGTTACCCACACCAGTACCACATTTTTGATACTACCACATTTTATTGATAAAGAATAGTATGATTCGTACTACCTCATTTGAATGATAAAAATAGATTGTGAATGCAAAAATATAAATGCTCAGCGAAAGTTAAACAAATTGAGAAGAGTTAACATACTGTGAAAAAAAAAATTGATAACTACGAAATTTCATCATGGAAAATTTGGAAATAAAAAATTCTATGAAAACCAGGGCTCTTAACACCCAGCCCCGATGAATACCGTGACCCTTTTGCAAATCGTAAATGGACATATTAAAATAATTAGAAAAACAAATTCTGAACTTTCATGAAATTTCAATCGTAAAAGTCTATTTGACTCAAGAACTGGCGGTGCTCAAATAAGCGGCAGATTCTAGATAAGGGCCGGTTTTCAAATCAGCGAACCGTCCCTTATTAAGCCCTCTTTTTATCCGAGCCAAATCTATTTTGAAAAGATGCAGTTTTTGTACCAGAATTACTTTTCTAATTTGAATTGAATCAAAAAAACGAGAAGAAACGTCTGGCTATGAAAAATCAAAAAATAAAACTTTGAGCATCCTATTATCTCGTGGTGCGGTTTTTGAATCCACCGCGCTGATTGGGCGCCAAATGACCAATTCTTAGAGCGCTTCTGTTGTGGGAAAAATGGAAAGATAGATAGGCTTAGAGCAATAATATTATGAGGTGAGTGTACGAAAGACACAAATACGACCGCAATTATCCGACTCAAACTCTTTTAAAATTGCATAACTTTTTTTAACGAACGAACCCGAAAACAAAANAGAACCGTAAACTATAAATAAGATAATTTTATCTATCGAAAGTTGACTTCAGAGTATTATAAATAATAATGGCCAGTCTACATCGGTTCATGTATGTTTATCCGAGTTTGAGTTTTAAGCCACACATTTTCTGTCCCGCAAAATACGACTCAGGTTGTTTTTTAACGTTGTTCTTTTCGGAAGTTATGTCATAAGGCAATTAGCAAAGGTGGTCAACTGGGGGGTTGTAACATGGCGGTCCAACTTGACAGGGAATCATTACGACCAAAAATAAGCTTCTAATTTGAATTGAATCTAGAAAAAAATGTTTTTGGTCGATTTGTAATACCCCATTTTTGTGATAAAAATAGTATGAGTCATATTACCCTAATTTTTGATATTACCTCATTTTTGATACTACTGGTGTGGATAACGATTGTGTCACCGAGCTGAACGGGACGTATATTGAGTTATCGGACTCGTCAATATACGACGAGTCCCGTTCAGCTTGGTGACAAAATCGTTACCCACACCAGTACCACATTTTTGATACTACCACATTTTATTGATAAAGAATAGTATGATTTGTACTACCTCATTTGAATGATAAAAATAGATTATGAATGCAAAAATATAAATGCTCAGCAAAAGTAAAACAAATTGAGAAAAGTTAAAATACTGAGAAAAAAAATTGATAACTACGAAATTTCATCATGGAAAATTTGGAAAAAATAAATTTTATGAAAACCAGGGCCCTAAAAACCCTGCCCTGATGAAAACCGTGACCCTTTTGCAAATCGTAAATGGACATACACCACCTAACCATTTGACTTAACGCATTTTTTTCCAAAAAAGGTGTTTATTCAAATGCAAACTGTTAAGCCACATGGGTAGTGCGTAGGTTTATAGCCTGGAAAACTTGAAACTATAAAAAAATGATATAAAACAATATAATGAACGAAAAAATCCAAAAAATTGTTATACACTGCCTGAGGGTTTGTCAGGCCACTTTCTCCTTCCAAAACCGGCCTGATAAACCCTCAGACGGAGTGATAAACCACAAGGGCGTAGGCGGAAATGCTGAAAAAAAAAGGACAAAAAAAGTGTTAATTCAACTGCAAACTGTTAAGTCAAATGCAAACTGTTAAGCCAAATGGTGTTAAGTCAAATGGTTAGGTGGCGTATTAAACTAATTAGAAAAATAAATTCTGAACTTTCATGAAATTTCATTGAAATTTCAATCGTAAAAGTCTATTTGACTCAAGAACTGGCGGTGCTCAAATAACCGGCAGGTTCTAGATAAGGGCCGGTTTTTAAATAAACGAACCGTCCCGTATTTAGTTCTCTTTTTTGTTAGAAATCTATTCTGAAAAGATGCAGTTTTTGTACCAGAATTACTTCTCTAATTTGAATTGAATCTAGAAAAAAAGAAGAAACGTCTGACTATGAAAAATCAAAAAATAAAACTTTGAGCATCCTATTATCTCGTGGTGCGGTTTTTGAATCCACCGCGCTGATTGGGCGCCAAATGACCAATTCTTAGAGCGCTTCTGTTGTGGGAAAAATGGAAAGATAGATAGGCTTAGAGCAATAATATTATGAGGTGAGTGTACGAAAGACACAAATACGACCGCAATTATCCGACTCAAACTCTCTTTTAAAATTGCGTAACTTTTTTTAACGAACGAACCCGAAAACAAAAAAATGTTGTTTCTTTGCAGATCTAAAGACACGAGTTACGTTCAACATATCCTTATTAAAAGAGCGTTACCTTTAAGAAATTCTTCGGAAAGTAAGATTTCTAGATTTCATTTACTCCGAGCCTCAGCATATACTGGTAAGGGTCCTCAATTTGTCACCGAGCTCGTATAGATACGAGAGTCTCGTCAATAGTGTACTTTTCTAATCTACACAAATAATTTACTCGAAGACAGTTTTTTCCGCGCACCAGTATCTGACGGCTTCAACCAGAAAATTTTTAACGGTTGAAAAAGGTCCTAATGCAAGTTCTTAATGAATCTTTAATCATTGTAAAAACAATTTTTGAGGGCACCTTAAATCACGTGGTGATGTCATATTACGCAAGGTGCCTTTACACAGACACACGGTAGATTTTCTAAAAGATGGTGCAGTTCCATTTTTAGATCTCGAAATTCCAATTATTGGAAATTAAAAAATGTTTTGGCGCTATAGAGCATTTATCATCGTGTAAGTTTTGGCGAAGTCGAGAAATTCTCTGTAGCGGCTCAAGCTGTGTGTTAAACTTCTTTATTTAATGTTAAAAATCACAGTTTCTAAAATTAAAAGCATGTCAGCGCAACGAAGTAATACCGCTTTCATCCTTTTTTTATTTTCCATTTCTTACGGCTGAATCAAACCGGACATTTAATCTAAACGAAAATGCGAAAGAAACACTTTTACGATCTAGAAACACTATTTGCATCAAACGTTCATGGAAGTGTCATTTGATAATCGTTTAGATAACGCGGTAAGCGTGACTTTCTCTTTCCGAGTTTATAATCAAACTTTTTAAGAAGTACAAAAGTCTTATTTGTGATTGTTGAAAAATAGTCAATCTGTAAATACACCAGATGACCAATTATCTGACCGTAATAAGTGTTCGAAAAATGACCTGATAATCCAGTTTTGGTTAGATATTGGAGAAGAGCGAAGGCCGAAAATCATATATTTAGAGTCTCGCATTAAGGGACGGTTTGCTATTTTTGACCAAAGTCCGCCTCTGTCACCTAATTTAAATTTTGTTTTTTAGCTCCCTAGGGGAAGTGCGTGTATATAGACACGCAACTTTTTTTTCGTCGATTTAAGGCATATGGAGTACGGTAAAACCGGTATTGCTGACCCCCTCAACTTTTCGAGAAAATTCGATCGACGGTGTTTTTTTGCGTAGGTTGAAGATTTCAAATAGCTCTCTAGGGGGCCCTGTTGGCCCAAATCAATTTTTGAACAGTGAGATCGACGAAGTTTGACAAGCTCTACAACTTGGTTTTACCAGTTTTTTGAATTATTGCGAATTATTGTGAAATTTTAAAGTGCGTTTATTTACACACATTTTCCCCCTTCGGGTTCCCAAAAACTCCCTGAGAGTTAATTTGAGTTTTTAAACCTTTTTCGAAAACATCCGTCCCATAATTTTAATCTTTTTGGTAAAAAACATCACTTAATATTACGCCCTGTTTAACTGATGCCAGGCTTATCTGGTATAATAATTGATTTTCATGAACATTCATGAACTCTTATTTTTATCAAACGTTTATGGAACTGGCATTTGATAATCGTTTAGATAACGCGGTAAGGGTAACTTTCTCTTTCAGAGTTTATAATCAAACATTTCAAGCACTAAAATAAGTCTTATTTGTTATTTGCAAGTATAAATTATTTACTGGAGGGTTAAAATAAATTTAGGTATTACAACCATTTTTCAGGCGGAAATATAATTTTTCAATGGGGGTGATATAATTCTATCTGGTTTTGGCACAAACCGGATTTATCGATTGGTTTATTTCGGTGAAAATAAATAGTCACAGGTTGAAGTAATCAGCTTAACTCGTAGACCCCAAATGACGTTTCGAAATTAAAAATTT
>SCLG01000049.1:856246-894932 GCA_004367875.1 Oikopleura albicans
CGATTGGTTTATTTCGGTGAAAACAAATAGTCACAGGTTGAAGTAATCAGCTTAACTCGTAGACCCCAAATGACGTTTCGAAATTAAAAATTTGTCAGTCTGACGCTGATCAAAAACCAATAATGGCGCAAAATTATCCAAAAGGTGACAAAAAAGGGTTCAGTTGTCTTTTTACTATACAGTACAGTAGACATGTAATGAGCTGATTTGAATTGGAATACTTAAATTGACCGTAAAGAATATTAATAGCCCATAAAAGTTAGGTGAAAAATAGTATAAGTAAAATAAAACACAATAAACAAAAATCTTTTAGTCTGAAGAATTTCGGCATATAATTTCACGCATAAAGTATTTAATCCTCAAAAACGGGTTTTCAAAATATTGGGCTAATTTATGATTCTTTTGGCAACATGTAATAATAAAAAATACGGAGAGCTACAAAGGGCGGGCGAAATTTTTCAGAAAAATAAAAAAAAAGTCTGAGTGAAAAGAGCTGCATTTGGGGATTCCAAAAAAGTGTATAAAAATTTCGTTTCCACCAAAAAAAGATAGTCAAGTTAACCCCAAGCAGGACCACCGACGTTTTGACGGATCCGATCAATTTCGCAAACAAAAGTTTCCTGTTTTTTTCGCCCATATTTTTGTGCAAAAATGTAAAATGTAAAATGTGAAATTTTTGCACAATTCAGGTAAATATTTCTCTTCAAAAAATCGTCGGCCACGATTATGTAATGTTCGGTTGTTTTAAAATTCTAAAAACGTTTTAGATTTTCAAATGACACGAAATTAATGGAACGGAACATTGTGCGTTTTATTTTTCAGAATAAAAAACCGCAACTTTTGGGCTTTGATATATACTGACTGGACGGTATAAAAAGCGACCAATTGTTGACGAGTTTTTAAAAAAATTCTTGAATACGCAATCCGCGATATTTGACTCGTCAATAATTGGTCGCTTTTTATACCGACCAGCCGGTAATATTTTATTGAAAAATATTTAGTTGAATGGATATTTATCCAGTCTCTCGGAGTATAAGATATATGTATAGGGGTTAAAGGACGATTTTAACCGTACAAACTATTTCGTATTTTTGTATGTGACTGTGTTTTCTAAACGGAACGTCAAACTAAGGGGCGATCAAGAAGGCGCAATCAAAGTTTGTCGAACACTTGATCACTTTCCGACACTTTTCTGTCATTTCGACACTTGGCTATAAGGCCCGTTAGCGAGAAAATGTTACGCGACACGATTTTTATGTGAACACCCCCTTCACTTAAGACTTGTGTTTTTATTTCAAACACGATTTTCATTTCTTAAATGTTTTTATTACACCTCGGACAATGTTTTTGGCATAGCATTATTTAGTTCACGAAAAAATAATGTTCATAAATGATATTTAGAACGCATTACGCTATTTAGTCGATATTGTAACTGGTGCACGTTTATTGCAACACATTTTAACCAAATTACCGTGTGTTGGCGCTAAGACTGTCACGATATTGCCAAAATAACGTTTAAAATCATATGAGGATTACTCAAACCTCAAGAGTCGAAAAAAGTCTGACGTCGAATATAATTTAGGTTTTTAACCAAGAGGTTAACCTAGATTTGAATATTATATCTGACAAGGAAAAATCAAACGATTTTCGAAATAAAAAAAACTACACAATTGTCCACAGGAAGTCATTTTTTTTTAATTTTTTTTGGTACAGACAAATGAAGCTAATTTAACATCTAAAGGGATAATAAGTTGATTTTACTTGTAGAAGTAACATTCAGCTAAACGTGGCTTTCTTGGATTTTTGATTTTCAATTAAAAATTTAAAGTCAAGCTCATTTCGACGGTCAGCCCTTTTTGACGTGTTTTGCCGATACTTTAGTTCTAAAACGTTGAACACGATTTTGCGCGTTATTGATACGGTTCGTTTACAAAAAAAACGAAATAGACATCTTAAAAATTGTAAGACCAGTTCCGTTTTGAAAATTCCGACTTTTTTGTCAAGTTCAACGCCTCTAGGGTGATATGTGGCACGAGTTATTGGTCAATTGTTCTCTGTTATTTAAACAGTCGATTGAAAGTCATCGTAAATTTAAGCCGCTGCACCGAAGATTCGATAGAAAGCGTTCACTTTTCCAATTACACATACAGTACACACATTAAATCATTGACTTATACAGGTTTAACCTCATGAAAATCGGCTGAGCGTTTCTAGAATAGAGTAATTTTCTTCTTTTTTCTTGCAACGTGGTGCTCCTATTGGCCAATATCATTTAAAAATATGCCGACACGGTATACTAGAAACCCGCAGCCGATTTTCATGAGACTAAACCAGTAAAAGCCCCTTGCCGAAAAAATGTGACGAAATCCAGAAATTAATTTTACATTTTCATATTCTTTGCTTCAAATCAAAATTCCATTCAATCAAGCAACGAGCAAAGTTGATTAAGCTGCACTATGTCGTATTCGATTTTTGGGTAAGATAATGCAAAGGGAAATTATCAATCACTGTATTTTACCTTTATCTGATCAAGATGAAAAATTGAATTCATCCATGCCAAACGTCCCAAGCAGGAAACGTAAGCTTGTTCACAATCTAGAACGTCACGACGCAAATGTTTATGAACAAAACATGAATGATTTTTTAAGAAAAAAATACTGTATGATTCGTATTAAGTGTCGAATAAATCGAAGTGTATTGTGAGAATTAAAAAAAAAAGTAAAGTTGTTTAGTGAGGGTTAGTAGTGAACTTTTTAATAATTTAAAATTCACAAATTGTATTCAAAGGGTAACACCTTCATTGTCTCGCGCTGCCAATTTCGATTGGCCGCGTTACCATAACAACGCGAAAAAAATAAATAAGAATTTCTTTCTTGTTTGCTACGCGTACAATTTCAACGAACCTAATATTACACCGCCTGGCTACGGAATTTAACGCCCCTAAACTTAACAAAATGTGTCGAACTTAACAAAATGCCTTAATATGTACAACTACATATTAAAAGTCATGGTCATTTTGGAAGTTTTTACTTGATTCTCAAAAAAGAATATACTGTCTGAGTTTTTTTTTAAAGCCAAAAATTCTCGATTCAACGCTGATTGGCTGAATTTCTACGCTCGAATTTCTACGCATCACGCCCACACTCCGGAGAACAGTACAAGACAGTGAAGTGTTATGAGAATATGATTGTGGGCGTTGTGATATTCTTTTTTATCCAGATTTTTTGGCTTGTTTAAAAAACTCAGACAGTACATATATAAGTATAGTAATGACTTCAAAAATGACCGATATTAAAATATTAATCGCGGAGAGTGTCCTAGATTTCTTGCTGAAATCAGATGCAAAAACTGAATAGTGTCGATTATTGCGAACATTTTTTTGGAAAACGGTACTCAAAACCCATTGTAATCATTTTGGCATTTGGTTGATTGAATGGATTTTTTTTTCTGGGCGGAAACGAGGTCCAAGAATCAGGCCGAGAATGTAAATCAATATCTTTTGTGACGACAGCCACATTTTTCTCAACGCTTTAACACTTTTAGAACATAGCGAAGTGAAAAATTACGAAATCGGACACGCGATCTCAAGAGTACGATTGACCAAAGCACATTTTTAGAACTGAAACTATGTGGCAAAAGGAATTAAAAAGGAAAAAATGGAATGCTCTCCGGCCTGCGATGAAGATGCTTGTCCGTTAAGTGATTTTAAAGAGGGGCGATGATTTTTTTTTACTTTTTTTTTTTCAAAACTGGGCTAACAAGAGCTTATTATTTAACCCCCGGTGGATGGCTATCAGTTGCCCCGGGTAATTTATGCTTTGTTGCATAAACAACTCGGAAAGGAGTTTTTTAGGGGCTAGATGACTATCTGTCGTAAAAACGGTAATTTCAATGTAACTTGCACGTTCTAAAACGAATTGGACCCTACTTTTATTCGATTCCAAAAACAAAGCAAAAATCAACATTTTTTGAAAAAAGACCCTTAAGAAAATACTGTTGTCCGGCTAACACCTTAACTCTTAGGGGGAACCACACACTCAAAAATTCACAATAATTTTCAATAATTCGAAAAAACTGGTAAAGCCAAGTTGTAGAGCTCGTCTAACTACGTCGATCTGACTATTCAGAAATTGATTTGGGTCACCAGGGCCTCCTAGAGAGCTGTTTTAAATCTCCAAGCTACGAAAAAAACACCCTCAATCGAATTTTCTCGAAAAGTTGAGGAGGGTCACCAATATCCGTTTTGCCGTACGGGGCCTCCATATGCCTTAAATCGACGAAAAACCAGTTGCCTGTCTATTTACACGCACTTTCTCCTGTGAGTTAACTTAAGGGAAAAAACCGTCAACCTAATATGAGTTGTATCAATCACCAAGGGCTATCGTCTATATTTATATCTGTAAAAAGTATTATATAAGAACTCATATCTCTATTATTGCGTCACAAATGCGTCTCCGTTATTTTGACGAAGTTTATACCAAATTTTCCCTCTCACAACGTATATTTTGAGCGATTTAAAAATTTCTCGGCACTGCTCAGTTCAGATCGATCAAGCCGGTTGTTAGAAACGGATAAGTTCCCTTTCGCGTCTTTCTATATTGTCATTGTATGTGTGATAAGCGCCGTGTAAAAAATAAACAAGGACCCGATTTGTATTAGAACGTGCGAGTTAAACCGAAATTACCATTTTTTTTCGTTAGATTATGATCAACCCCAAAAAACCCTTTCCCACTTCATTAAAAAAAGTGGAGCAGTTTGAAAATTTGGTAAAAGTTCCTTATTTCATGCAACTTTAAAAAAAAAAATCCTCAAATCGTCGCAAATAAAAACAATTCTCAAAAAAAAAACGTCACCATCCCGGAACGTCACGTTGACGCACAACGCAACTGTAATTGACTTATTGCTAGCGCTAAAGAGCAATCATTTAAACGTGTTATTCCTTCCCTTTTTAAACCCTGTTTGTCATTCTTAAAATAAACTTTGTGTTTTTGTTTGTGTTTTTGAGACAAAACTTTGTCAGTTTTTCTGTCGAATGTTCAAAAACATAATTATTATAGCATCGAAAAATGAAGAAAACAGGTGCGAAAAGCCACCTTAACATTTGTTTGGTAAAAATAGGAACGTGAGTAGATTACACCAAATGAACATCTAATACGATTTAAATGAACAAAACATTCCGAAGAAAAATTAAACATACCGTGTCACAAGTCGTTTACTACCGTTAAATAATATCGTTAAAATAATATCAAAAATGTAAGGTTATGTACAGTCCCGGACCTCCAAAAATGCGGCCCATAAGGGGTCCCCGGCCCATAAGGGGTCTCTGGTCCAAAAAGGATCCCTGTACCATTTGAAATGACCATTTTTGACAAAAAAAAAACACATTTTCTCTAATTTTTATTGTTTTTGCTTGAAAAATTCCTCATCTGAAAAATTGCGGCCCATAAGGGGGCCCTATTCAAATCGAAAAAATTGCGGCCCATAAGGGGTCCGGGACTGTATCTGACACAAACAGTTTTCAGCACCCATGGACCATGGTGAAATTAGTAATGCATTATAATGGTGAAAGCTAATCCACAACACCTAACCCGTTATCTTAAAAGTTGTTTTGTCTTAAAACCTTACTTCGTTAAGGGTGGTAGGGTCGGTTTGTTTACAAAAAAAAACGTGTCAAAAAGAAAACGTTAGTGTTGAAATGTCACACATTTTATCAATTTTAAAATGTTACCTGTTGTGGAATAACTGGTTAGGTGGTAAAACAAAACTTTAGACAATTTTTTTCAAAAAAAAAAACTTTACTTGACCGGAAAAATAGATGACCGAATGACCTCAAATAATGCTCAATAAAGACACCTTATACAATAAAGATTCATGTCAAGTTCATTTCCGAAAAAAGGGTCAACCTAGGTCATAAACAAGCAGTCTAAAAAGGTCGTTTTCACATTAATTTCTGGCATGTCGACCGCAATTTTCACTTTTATTTTCATTTACGTAGCTTAAAGTTCCAAAAAGGAAAAAAAAAACGAATCTCTTAGAGCCATCTCAACTATGCCCTGAACGAATCGGTATGATCAACAAATATGTTTATATCGTATGTTATTCAAAAACGGAAACAAACGCAAAAAATCGAATACTGCACATGTAGCAATAGAATCCGTCGGAATAAATAGCCCAAATTCCAGAGTCGTTAACCCGTCGGCCGAAAACGAGGCCGAATTTGTTGGTCAATTGATGAGTCAAAGAATTTTAAGCTAAATCTCTCAAAAAAAAGAGTCCAAATTTGTCGCGACAGAAAGCCTAAACATTTTAGAGTCGCTAAAAAGTATTTGGTTATCATATCCACTAAATATGCGCAATGAAAATAAACGTCATTGTCCAGTGCTAATATTCAGAGCCAGTTTTCAACACGCAAGTTTTTTAGCTGGGAGGGTTCATGTACAAAAGGTCTTATATCCTTTTTCCGCTTAAACTAGACGTTCATCGCCGCTACCTAATTTCTTCATTTTTTTAGTTTACAATTGGGCCCAATTGGGGTAACATAAACTTAGAAAAATGAGCCAATGAGGTAGCGGCGATAAACGTCTATTTCAAGCCGAAAAGGGATATTGACGGCCACGAAATTGATGAGCAGAATTCAGTTTAAGAGTCACTTTTCGCAAAAAAAAAAAATAAATTTAAGTATTTCTAGTAGATTCAGAAAATTCATATTAAGGGAAAAAAGTGAACTTTGGTCAAAAAAATGCAAAAGTCCGGTAATGGCTCCTTGTAGTTAAATTTTTATCTCTTTGTCGGGCGAAACCTCAATCGATGTAAAGCGGCGACTTTGATATAATATCGTATGAGCATTTATCTTGTCAATTTATCGGAAACATATTCCCTAGGAACAAATTTTTTATACATGTATGTTACGAACTGTGCTTTTATTTTGTCATTTTTGGTACATTTACTAAAAACTGGCAAAATAAGCCCAAATATGTGACGAGAAAAAGCCTAAACATTTTAGAGTCACTCGAAAAATAGATTTCATAATCAGGGCGAGTAAACAAACGCAGTAAAAATAAATTTCATTCCCCAATGTCAGCTTTTTTGGAGAAAAAAAAACGAACAACAAATGTAAACAAAACATAAACACAGAATAATCCAGTACGTCGAGTGCCACGTTTGGTGTAAGTTGGCTTTCAAAAAACGTATACAATACAATATTGGGAGCACAGAGCCGAGATTATCCGTAACTTTCCAAAAAAAACATAATCACAAAAAAAAATATCACAACACTATTATATGCCAGGGAAAAGACCCGCAGAGTCTGTAAAACGCTAATTTTGCCGTTTAGAGCCATAAATTATGGCCCATAATTACCTTGATTTTTACGAAGTTAGGAATTTTAACTCTCAGGGAAGGAGTTTCTGGGAACGCGTAGTGGGAAAATGCGTGTATATAAACACGCACTTCAAAATTCACAATAATTCGCAATAATTAAAAAAAACTGCTAAAGCCAAGNTCGCGCACAAAAAAATGTGCGCGAAAAATTAGCCCTATAATCTATTTCGCGCACAAAATCATGTGCGCGAAATTGATAATAGACGGAAAATTTCGCGCACATACACAATGTGCGCGAAAAAAACAGAAATTTCGCGCACAAAATTTCAATGTGCGCGAAAAATGAGCCCTATAATCAAATTCGCGCACAAAATCATGTGCGCGAAACTACATTAAAAATGGGAAATTTCGCGCACAAAAATGTGCGCGAAATTGGGCTCCACCCCTAATTACCTTGATTTCTACGAAGTTAGGAATTTTAACTCTCAGGGAGGAAGTTTCTGGGAACCCGTAGTGGGAAAATGCGTGTATGTAAACACGCATTTAAAAAAAATCACAATAATTCGCAATAATTCAAAAAAAACTGCTACAGCCAAGTTGCAGAGCTGGTCAAACTACGTCGATCTTACTATTCAAAAATAGATTTGGGCCACTAGGGCCCCCTAGAGAGCTGTTTGAAATCTCCAACCTACGCAAAAAAAAAACACAGTCAATCGAATTTTCTCGCAAAATTGAGGGGGTCACCAATACCCGTTTTGCCCTACGTGGCCTCCATATGCCTTAAATCGACTAAAAAACAAATTGCGTGTCTATTTACACGCACTTCCCCTGGAAGTCAAGTTAAAGTTTCAGTTTAAAATTCCTTCAGCATCCGCGAGTTAAGTTTATAAAAATTAAAAGTTTTTTGTCAAAAGTCTATTTTTGTGTTTATTTTCTGTTGGAAACTGGAATTTTGTCAATCGTGTTTTTTGAGTTTTCAGAAATTTCTATAAATTAGAACGTTTAAAAAAATATGTTTTTAACTCGGCACCGCAATTTTCGTGTTATTGAGCTATTTTGTATATATTCAAAGATTATTGGTTTCCTTCGTCTCGACATTTAAGGGCGTAAAAACGCAAAAAGGGCTTCATGTTTTTTGTCAAGGATGACTCAGACAAAAATTAATTTTTTTTTATGAAAAATAAGTAAAACATACACATATACCTCAATTGTATATCCGCCATGCCAAACAAAACATTCTATTCTGCCTTGATTCTAAAAGCGACACGCCATTTTGACAGTTATTGTTTAAAAAAATAGAGATTTTGCGAAAAGAAACAATACTCTTAAGAACCGGTTCCGTCAGCCAAGTGTAATCAAATAAGTAAAGTCTAATTGCGGCAATCGTAATCCGTCTCGCCGCTGTCGGATATAATCTGTCATTGTTATGTAACGGAAAGTGAGATGTTCTAGAGAATTGTTTGATTCAAGCTTGATTCATTTGCAAGGGTCGGTATGACATAACAAAATGTACAAAAATCTAAGAAAATAAGGTCTAACGAAAACAAATTGTGAAATACCAATTTTTTTTTATCAAAATTTACTAAAATCTAAATTAAAAAAATTTAGGCGAATTTCTTTTTTTGTTTTCGTGAATAATTTTCCAGGAATCCCTATCTTTATTATTAAGCTCTGCGCTGTTATCTTGCAGATATCCCCGTTCGCTCCGTTATCTTGCCGATTTTTTTCATGTGATAGTTGCAAGATAACAGCGCAGGGGGTGTAACACAAATAAATCATAATAACGTGAAGAAATAATACTAAAATAGCCCAATTATGGGTTCGCCAAATATAAAGTTGGGCACCATATAAGGGTCGGTCTTCGAAAACACGAAACCGACCATTATTTGGCGACTACCCTGTAATTTTAACTTTAAATAAGAAATTTCTGGAATAGTTTCGGGAGTTGGAAAATGAGCAAGTTTTTGGTAAAATTTTAATTAAAATTTTTTTTTAGCACAACTGAGGCCATAAATGGCATAAAAACTAACAAAAAAGTTAGCAAATTTTTTGATGAAAAATGTCAGTGAATCGACTTTTCGAAACGGGTTTATTCAAATTGGCGTCAATGGGTTAGTTATCTTAGTGTTAGTCATTTGGAGCGCACCTCCACCAAAATAATAATGTTAAGTCACTTGTTTCCGTTTCGGTTTTGACACAGTTATTAGTACAAACTGACGCCGGGACCAAAAAAAGCTTTACTACAATGTTAGTAGCCGGATGACTCATTTATTAACAACCAATCGAAGAAAGTTTTGTTCGAAGTTTAGTGGTACCGTTGGTTTTTCGATCAGTAGCCTGCTCAAAAATCATAGGACAGCCTACTGGCCTAATATAAATAATAGCAATGAATCAATCACGGCCTAAAAATAGAACTGAAAATTGGGAAGACAAATTAGACTATCTAGAAATGACGCGGCGGAAATTCATAGCTGAACAGTAATATGGTGCGCCCTTATGTTTCACAAAAAAGAATCGGAAAAATGAGAAACATAATGGACCGAGCGGGAGAAAGTGAAACATAACGGCGCAGTGCGTAGGCGAATTGGTCGGCATTTCATTAAGGTGAAACATAACGGTTCCTACGTGGATTTTTCTAGATTGGTTCAAGTTTCTGTATACCCATATTTTCTACACAAAATTTTTTATAAAAGTTCAATAAAAATAAATTTTTGTACTTCGTTTTGGGCAAATAAATAAATGTGTAACCAATTTATGAGCAAAATTAGAAAAAAGGTGAACATCTAAAGATATTTCCTGAAAAAATCCTTCTAATGGTTTTTTATACCGCATTTATGGACAAATTGCCGCCGGGAATAAAAAAAAACTCCGAAAACGCGGCGGAAATTTATTTGAGTAAAATAATGAGGCATCTCAAAGGAGGTCTAAATCCAAATCTGAAGTTCTTGAAGGACTTTAGGTCAATTTTCAACGTATTATATTTTAACTCTTGCTTGAACACTGAATGTTCCTCAAGTCCGAACTATCCACCTTGTAAACCATTCAATAAGTAAAACACAACAAAAAAAAACGAAAAAATGTTAGAAACTTAGAAGAAGGTGTAATCACATTGAACGAAATCTTATCCGGCATTATCAAGAAATTGAGGGGCAAATAAAAACTTGAATGTATCCGGAACGGAACAAGGCACCCCCGGATTTAAATTAGCATCTGTCACAAAAAATCTGACCGGATAAATTTTCACATTTTTGAACATAAGTATTACACAAAAATGAAAAGTGTATAATAACATTTTACCAACCATAATCTCAAATATTGAGCAGATTTGCAAAAAACTGTTTTAATTTGGTACAACCTCATATAATTTGTGACTTACAGGAAAATAGTATAAGCAAAATACTTTTTAATAAGTTCTTTTTGAAGATTATCTTCGACTGAAAAATCTTATGGGATAACTAATTGTAATTAAGGACGGGTCTATATCAACAAAAAAACGTTCTAGACTGCAAAGAATATCGAAACCCTAGATTTTTTTGTGTTTGAATTTCATAAATTTGAAAAGTTATTGGCCGCGCAAAACCTTAATTATCATGCCGTGCTACTTTCGATTGGGCGGGTCACCTTAGCAACGCAAAACAACAAGTAGAAACTTCTTCCTTTTTTTGTTCTGCGGACAATCAGGTCCTAATACACAGGTTAAGTACTTAACCGTCCATTACTTAACCGTCCGGCACCGGCTTAACCGTCCACTTTTTAACTTATTTTTTTACAGAGCTAACGCCTACGCCCTACCGGCTTAACCGTCCGTTTTTTAGTAAATTATTTCGAAAATTTTCTCTTTGTTTCTCAAAAATTAATGTCATATAGCAATATTAAAATTTTTTCAATCGTCAATTGAGTAAAAAAGTATAAGATAGTAAGAAATAACAGTCATAGAAAAGAGTCACGTGTTATAGGAGATCAAGTTTTTATATAAAATGGCTATCTTTGCTTAACCGTCCACTTCGTTTTTTTTTAATTTCCCCAAAAAAATCGCCTACGCACTACCGGCTTAACCGTCCGGAACCGGCTTAACCGTCCAGTTTTGAAAAAAATTTAGTGGACGGTTAAGTACTTAACCTGTGTATTTGTAACTGGTCGTTAAACTATCGNCCACGGTGTACCACTTATGTACGTAAATTAACAAAACAATTTGAAAAAAGGTGTTAAGTTACGTGATTTTTGTTAAGTTACGTCAATTTTGTTAAGTTACGTGGGTAGGGCGTAGGCGGAAAAGTTGCCGCGAAAAAACTGTTAAGTTACGTGATTCTTGTTAAGTTAAGGGGCGTTAAGTTACGTAGACAGGCGGTGTACAGGAAAATAGTATTAGCAAAATACTTTTTAAGTTACTTTTTAAGTTCTTTTTGAAAATTATATTAGACTGAAAAATCTCATGGGATAACTAGTTGTAATTTAATTGAAACCCTAGAATTTTTTGTGTTTGAATTTCATAAACTCTCGATTGGGCGCGTCACCTCAGCAACGCAAAACAACAAGTAGCAACTTTTTCCTTTTTTTGTTCTGCGAACAATCGGGTCCTTATATTTGTAACTGGTCGTTAAACTATCGATTTTAAAATTTGTTCTCATACGTTTTTATTCAACATGTTCTACAAAATCAACACTTGTCGGCTCTATTTTGGTCAACTATTAAGTTTTGATACCTATGACCTAACATTTGACTCCAATTTTTGGGTTTTTTTCTATTTTTTATGGCAATCAATCGCGAATCTTTTTTCCATACTGATTGTGAATTGCTCAAAATTGTCCAGAAAAAATTCATTGCGTCGTTTATGACAGAAATAATTGGCACATAAAATAAGACGAGAAAATCATTTGCTCCTCATAATGAGACCATATATCTATGTATATATATATTGGGTAGAAATAACAATTCCAAAGACGCCGACACGGATTTGCCTAATTTTATGTTGTTCGTTTTTCAACTTAACAACCACATTTACAACTGGACAACTAAAACGGTTCAATCGCAGCCTATTACGCGGTGCCAGGTTAGATTTTCGATAACATCTAAAATGAAGACAGAAAAAACTTCTAAGGCGGAAATCACATAACTATCACCATACATTTAGAAACAGAATCTGAAAATAAAATTTTTAAACCAAGACATAAAATCACTAGGGTACTATTTTGCGCATTAAAGACCCCGAGTATTATGGGATGAGGAAAATCACAAAAATACTCGAAAAATGCTTTAGCACAGTCTTCGAATTGTATAATATTTGGTCAAAGCGGAACGAGTAATAACGTGACGAACATATTTGGTATACCAATTTGATGACATACTATTCGTCTTCTTTGACGAATTCCAACCAAGTAAAATTATTAAGTAGTCAATAAGAAAATTCAGGGAATTTTTTATAAAAAACTTTTTTTCTATTTTATACTTATAAAATATTTGAGTAGTGTTAAGTACATTATTCAGATTTCCTCCTGGGCTTCTAACTAGTTTTATGTGGCAAAATCGAGCTGTCCAGTATTTTTCATAAATGGGCTGTCCAATATTTTTGAAAACTGGGCTGTCCAATATTTTTCATAATAAGGCTGTCCAATATTTTTCATAATTGGGATGTCCAATATTTTTGAAAATTGGGCTGTCAAATAATTTTCATAATTAGGCTGTCCAATATTTGTGAAAACTGGGCTTTCCAATATTTTTGAAAATTGAGCTGTCCAATATTTTTCAAAATTCAACTGTCCGCATCAAAAAAGATTTTAATATGATTTTCGCGAACATCTATACAATTTTAGAAGGTTTTTCGGAAAAAAATGAATGGATTTTGACGCACAGCTTGCTTTGGCTTTTGTAAGCCAAGCTGAGCCAATTTATTTTGAAAGGAGCAAAAAGCCAAGCAAAGCCAATTATCCATCGCCGAGGCTTCAAATTTTGAGAAATATTGGTATAATTTGGCGGAAATTGTTATTCTGAAAATGCTTATTATAGGAACAACCTTAATTGGATTATCAGATCATTTTTAAGGCCAAAAAGTTGCGTAATTTTCAATTATCGTATCAAACACCCTATATAATCATATAACCCAATTTGAACCAAAAGTGTCAAGTTAACACGTTGCAAGCACTTTTTTTATGTATCGATAAGTGATAAGGTATAATCTGTTAAAGTACAAATATCATAAACGTACTGGATTACAAAATAAAATTGATCAAGCTGTTCTTTAGCTTCTGGAACGTCTAGAAGAACAACTGATAACGTCAGGGGTTAAGCAGTCTAACCAATCGGATGCCATGGAATTCGGCTTCTTGGATATCGGACGGAAAAAATGTGGCTAAACCAAGTACAAATTGCATCATTTGTTTTACATTATATAAATATATATCTAAATGAACTTCAAAATAGTTAAATGACTTAACCCATCGAGTGGAAAATGCTTTGTGAACTAACTTTACAACGTACAAATATGTCCAAAGATTATATACTTTTCATATAGTAAACTGGACAGTTTGAAAAACAGTACAGTCCTTACTTCCAATACGAACGTTTTTGATTATCGAAAATAGCGACTGTTTTAGGATATTTTTACTTATAGAAAGCGTCATAATTGAGGGCTTCGGTATCAGGAGTAAGGGCTGTACTTTTTTGCACAAAATTAGGAGAATATAAATGATTTTCAAACAACTCATCCGGTAGCTAAACATGAGCAACGTTCAAACAACGAATGAATTTCTGTTAACCTTACAATTCATTCCGGACATGCCGTACATATTATACAGAAAGGATATCACAAACAAAACTGTCTATGCAAAATCAATATTTCCTTACTCTTGGCCGAATAAATGTTTTTAACCAGCATGACAAAACTTTTCGTAATAAAACGATTTTCCGTGAAATNAATAACGTGACGAATATATTTGGTATACCAATTTGATGACATACTATTCGTCTTCTTTGACGAATTCCAGCCAAGTGAAATTACTAGGGGCCAATAAGAAAATTCAGGGAATTTTTATAAAAAAAGTTATTTTCTATTTTATACTTGAAAAAATATTTGAGCAGTGTTAAGTATATTATTAAGATTTCCTCTTGGGCTTCTAACTAGTTTTATGTGGCAAAATCGGGCTGTCCAGTATTTTTCATAAATGGGCTGTCCAGTATTTTTGAAAACTGGGCTGTCCAATATTTTTCATAATTGGGCTGTCCAATATTTTTGAAAATTGGGCTGTCAAATAATTTTCATAATTGGGCTGTCCAATATTTTTGAAAACTGGGCTGTCCAATATTTTTCATAATTGAGCTGTCCAATATTTTTGAAAATTGAGCTGTCCAATATTTTTTTCAAAATTGGACTGTCCGCATGAAAAAAGATTTTAATATGATTTTTGCGAACAACTATACAACTTTAGAACGTTTTTTTGGAAAAAAATGAATGGATTTTGGCACACAGCTTACCTTGGCTTTTGTAAGCCAAGCTAAGCCAATTTATTTTTTGAAGGGGCAAAAAGCCAAGCAAAGCCTATAATTGGCCAATAATTTATCCATCGCTGGGGCTTCAAATTTTGGGAAATATTGCCAAAATTTGGCGGAAATTGTTATTGTGAAAACGGTTATTATACGAGCAATCTAAATTGGATTATCAGATCTAATAAGTGATAAGGTATAATCTGTTAAGGTACAAAAATCATAAACCTACTGAATTACAAAATAAAATTGATCAAGCAGTTCTTTAGCTTCTGGAAAGTCTAGAAGAACAACTGATAACGTCAGGGGTTAAGCAGTCTAACCAATCGGATGCCATGGAATTCGGCTTCTTTGATATCGGAAGAAAAAAATGTGGCTAAACCAAGTACAAATTGCATCATTTGTTTTACATTATATAACTATATATCTAAATGAACTTCAAAATAGTTAAATGACTTAACCCATCGAGTGGAAAATGCTTTGTGAACTAACTTTACAACGTACAAATATGTCCAAAGACTATATACTTATCATATAGTAAACTGGACAATTTGAAAAACAGTACAGTCCTTACTTCAAATACGAACGTTTTTCATTATCAAAAATAGCGTCATAAAGTGTCCATTTTCCGACTGTTTTAAGATATTTTTACTTATAGAAAGCGTCGTAATTGAGGGCTTCGGTATTAACTCTCAGGGGGAAGGAGTTTTTGGGAACCCGTAGGGGGAAAATGCGTGTCAATAAACACGCATTTAAAAAAATCACAATAATTCGCAATAATTCAAAAAAAACTGGTAAAGCCAAGTTGTAGAGCTTGTCAAACTACGTCGATCTGACTATTCAGAAATTGATTTGGGCCACCAGGGTCCACTAGAGAGCTGTTTGAAATCTCCAACCTACGCAAAAAATAACACCGTCAATCGAATTTTCTCGAAAAGTTGAGGGGGTCACCCATACCCGTTTTGCCTTACGGGGCCTTCATATGCCTTAAATCGACAAAAAAAACCCAGTTGCGTGTCTATTTACACGCACTCCCCCCTGTGAGTTAAGAGTAAGGACTGTACTTTTTTGCACAAAATTAGGAGAATGTAAATGATTTTCAACCAACTCATCCGGTAGCTAAACATGAGCAACGTTCAAACAACGAATGAATTTCTGTTAACCTTACAATTCATTCCGGACATGCCGTACATATTATACAGAAAGGATATCACAAACAAAACTGTCTATGCAAAATCAATATTTCCTTACTCTTGGCCGAATAAATGTTTTTAACCAGCATGACAAAATTTTTCGTAATAAAACGATTTTCTGTGAAATTGGTGTCAAACTGTTCGAAAACGTGTTTTTAGACGCGCAGTTTCGGTAAACGTGAGATATATTTTTTTTGCGTAACGCCCTTATACAAATATAATTTGGTGCATATTTTTTGCTCGAAAATTATTAAACAAGGAGTTTGTGAGAAAAGTCATGTTTAAGTTTTATTAAATGTATTCATGAAAATGAGAAAAAAAACTGTGAAAGGAATTCGTGCTAATTTGCAGCGGTGATTACGTTTGAATATTTTTCGCCGTATCTCCACTCTTCCAAAAGTGGTTTACCACTTAAATGTCATCTAAAGAAATATTAAAAAAATAACAAAAAATATTCGTATTTTGATAAATTTGTTTGCGAAATATTTGCATAAAAATAAGGTCTTTCTATTTTTTTTTCTTTAAAGTTAGAGTTTATTTTCAATACATCACCTTAACAGTTATCTTACCGAAGACTTACTTAAAATGTAAGATAACTGTTCAGGGCATCGACAGAAAATAAATTTGTCAAATAAATTACGACTTAAGTTCGTAGGCGTAAATGTAATTACGTAAAAATGTCTCTTTTGCTAGATAATTGCAAATTTATTACGATAAAAAACGGTCAGATTAATGTTGAGTGTGTAGACGGGTTTGCTTATTTCTAAATAACGAAATTGATAAGAAAGAAATTAAACTCGTTAATTTTCAAATTCGGAAAAATTTCAACAATGTAGCGTATGGGGACGCTCAGACTGCAACGGTGACGCCAAAATAGCGTTACAAGTCATAGGAAAATTTCTCCAAGCCTTGAAGTCTTAGCGTCCTCATACGCGTATATCCTTTTTCCGCTGAAAGTGGACGTTCGTTGCCCCTACCTCATTCAGAAAACTGAGAAAATGATGTAGCGGCAATGAACGTCCACTTTTAGCGGAAAAAAGGATATACGGTAAAGTCTATGTGTTCAGGGTTTTCCAAGGTTTTTAACCAGGTTCAATTAGATTCGGTAGAAAATCAAACCGGAAAATAATTTGAGCAATTGTATCTTGAATAACGTGCATCTGCGGTCTGTCCACATTTCCGTTTATCGTTTTTTTTTTGCTCGAAAATCTAGAAGAAACAAAAATGCATTTATGGCGGTATTGGAGCAAACGCATCGGCGGTTTTATTTCACTCGTAATGGTGCGTCTAATCCCTTCGACCTTCGAATACTTGTGTTTTTTCGTAATTCGGATCTAGCTGTACCCTGGACCACGCCGGATCTTAAATGTATGACCTTAATACATATCGGCCTAACACAAAAACAACGCACTTTTGGTATAAAATACATAAACATTATCGACCTCGACACGATGCTCAATTGACCTTGAAAAAAGGGTCTTAACGGTTTATTCAACCCGACATGATATCCTTAATCGGTGAAATGTCTAACGGACCAGAAGAAAAAAAAATGTTCAGAGTTATATGAGTCATATAAAATGAGTCATACAATATGAAGCAATTTTACTAGCTCAATTTTAAGAAGAAATAACTCTTTAAAGTATAATTAAAAAAATAAAGCTGAAAAAAATTATCACGAATTGTTTAAAACGAATTCAAAAAAAAAATCCACTTTCTCATTATAAGGCCACTTTTTCTGAAGACAAAAGTGGCCCTTATCATGAGGGAGAGTGTGCTATAAAATCTATAATTTTCAATACGAAATGTGAAAACAAAAAGCAATTAAAAATATGAATCAAAACGCATTAATACATTAAATGTAAAAACGCACCCCCTAAAAGTGATGTAATGAAGAGAAAAATAGGAGGAGAGGAGACGGGCCAATCAGCGCTCGCGCTCGAACTTTTCTGTAAGCATCATAGGGTCTCGACACACTTTCCACCTTATTACATGAAACACTACATATTTGATAGGAAAAATTTGTTACGGAAAATGCAAATCTATTCAGCATGCAAACGGTTAAAGCCGTGACATACTAATTTTTTGACAATACTGTAATTTTCATAAATTAAAAGTGTTAACTAAGACTCTGGTTGAACAAATAAATTCTCATCAATTCATATTTTGCATGGATTAACATTTTTTAGAAATTAACAATTTCTCAAAAATAAATGACCGAAAATTATGGTCCATGATTTAATTTTGTTAACATAATGGGGTAGGCCGTTTTGTTAAATAATTGGAAACCGAAGTTAATCAAATCTCATAAAGTTGTAACATGACGGAATTTTGTTCACATGTGAACATAACGGGTTGTTAATGTATTTAATTCGGTTTATAGTTCATTGTCAAATTTTAACTTTCTACCAAGTTAAATGGTGATGCAGTTGACTTATTTTGTTCTTTCTAGACATAAACTACATTAGAAAAGCTAAAAAACATTTGAACGTGCTGAAAAGTTCTATGATTGACTTTAACTGACTAGAGCTTAGACACGGAAAATTGTTGACATAAATACGCATTTATTGTCACAAAAATGTGCAAAACTATTGTATCTGAGACACGTAGTTTAGAATTTCTAATTGAAGCTCTCAACATAACATAACCATTGTAACATTAGTGTATTGTATTATACCCGTATGGCAGTTATTGTCTGAAAACTTTCCATCAAAACTTTTGAGACAATCAAGATATAATTGTCAGTGTTCCTTTACAAAAGTTTGAAATCAAACAAAAGAGTAAGAGATGGTTAATTATCATAAAAAAAGTATTTTTATTAGTGTTTAATAATAACATTTCCTAGCCGTAACTAGGCTGTACAGGACCAAACAAAATTAAAAACTAAATTTTCAAAAAGGTAGAGTTTTCGCCAATCAGAAAACAATTTGTAAAAAATGCAAAACGAGACTTTTGTGCGTAATTTCCCCGTACAAATCGAAAGTTGTTATTTTCAAAATGACAAGCCTGGACAGCCTAACCGTAACCCCAAAATATTGATAGGAATTTATAAACGATATTTTCGGTGAATTCAAGCAACATTCTAAATTATAAGCGATCGCTAGCACTTATTATTTTCGTTTATTTTTGTTTGGTCATTTTTAAAAGAATTCTGATCGTTCTTGACGATTGCTTGATTCGATCCGTCTTTATTTAAAATTTTGATGAATAATCATGTAAACTTCATAACTATAACAACTATTTGTTCTGGATAAATTTTCAGTTTTTTTCGTAAAAAAACGGAAATCATCTACCTAGAATTTGCAACGGTTTGTCTAAGCGTTTTTTTTTTTTGAAATATTGTAAACCTTTAGTCAAAATTTAGATATAATGAAATATAAAGAGCTCCAATCACTCAATATTTACCGAGAATTTGTTTTTCGTGAAAAAGCTTGTTTTTCGCATTTTGAACCCTTAGAGTTAAAGTTATGAATTTTTCGTTCTAAAACTTCATGCTGAGTAGAAAATGTGGAATCTGATGCGACTTTTTCAACTTTCATAAACGATCTGAACCCCTTAAATTTCACCGCTGGTACCCTACTGACCATTAGGATACATTTTACCGTGTAAATTTAAGTTATTATAGAACGGGATTTCTATCTGGAATTTACAATTCTTTTCGGAACGGAAAGTAGGTTGACATACTGACGCTGAGGTGAATCAAGCTTCAAAACGGCTTCGAGTTGCATAAAGTTCAAGAGAACACTGGAAATGCATTTTTTTGCATTTTAATTTGAAATCAATGAAATAACCTTCCTTTTCAACTTAAACCTGTTTTTCAGTCGTCTATTTAAACGCTGATATCAATCACCCACGTTTTCGGCCTGGTCTAAATTCTTAAAGTCGACAGCTCGAAATTCATGAAAAAAATTCATGAAAAAATTGAAGGATTAGGCCCAGTTGGTGTGTCAGCGGCAGCAGCAGCAAATTGTGTTGGGCATCATAATGACGGATTAGGCATGTTCAAGGTATCGTAATTGATACAAATGTATGATAGTTCTCTTTTCGGTAGAGAAACTGCGATAGATGCACCTGCTGACATTGAATAGCTTTAAACATGCAACGAGAAATATTCACTGAGAAAATGTTTTTTATGGTCCAATACCACGGTTAAAACAATCGGTCAAGGACTAAGGTGTCAAAAATAAATGATAAAATAGGTAATCGAAAAAGGCCGATCAGCAATAATTATCTCGCGAAAATTAACTCGCAAAAACTAACTCGCGAATTTAGCCGGATGGCGAAAACAAGTGTGTTCATCGAAAATAATGAGGTTTGTAGCCTAATAGTCAATAAAAGAAAATTCTATCCGAATTTTAAATTGAAAAAAACTAATGATATAATAAGTCTGCGGTTGACATGAATTTGTATTTTCAAAAATGTTCAAAATGCGACCTGCCCCACGTTATCATAAAAAATGTCGGAATTGTCACTATCAAAAATATTCAAATGGAGCATTACACCAATTATATTAATATTTCGAATCGTATAGTAAAAAATGTCACAATTACGAAAAGTGTGAATCAAAATAAAGTGACATTTCAGACTTTGATCATTATAACGCTCCCAATGCTTATAAAGGCTCATAATGACAAGCGGAAATTTCCCGATTTTTTTTTTGTGGGAAAAAACGTACCAAATAACACATAGCACCCAATAAAATTCCAATTCCAAGATTACAACAAAAGCAGCAAGATTCAATAATTGGTACATCGTCATCATCATCATCGGCGTCCTCGTCCTCCATCTCATTTTCACATGTTCCGCCGCGATCACGCAATTCGGGGTTATGCATATTGTGGTTGTGGTGATACTGGTGGTTAAGTGCAACCGGATTCATCTTACTCATATATCCCGGCGGGGGGTGTAGTAGTTGAGGCGGAGATGGCTTAGTTTAAGTTCAATATTTGTAATATATATATAATAAACGTAATAAGGAAATATGAAGATGTAAAAAAACTGGGGCAACGCGCCCCTCATTATAAACGGAAACCGATATCGATTAATTTTTTTTGTACAGGGGTCGCCCAATAAATCGATTATGTAATTGGGAAAATATTAATTAGGAGTAAGTAACAAAACTACGATTCCTTTATACTAGGTTCGTCAAAAAAGGGCTGGGTATACATATTAAGTTTTGAAGGACATTTTTAATTTCTAAAATCAAGGGAAAAACATATAATTTTGCTTATTTCTAGATAAAAATTGATATGGTTTGTAGATGAGGGGTGATGAGGGGTGTAAACGTTGAGGTGTTATTTGACTTTAATATTTACTATTTGGACATTCATTTGTACAAAATAACGAATATTTGTAAATAAATGAATACGTCAAACTGGACATTTCGCCCTCATCATTAGCGACCATTTTTATGGATTCATTTTTTCCGGAGAACATCATTTAACTAATTAGGACACCGATGTTCGTAACAAAAATAAATATTTATTTTTATTTAATGAGTCCGAATAATCTGAAATGATCAGCCGTTTAAGCCAAAAAACGCTTTTGAGTGGGACCACTATCTATCATTCTAAGTACGGGCATAGGCGGAGAGAAGGCGAACCAATCAAAGTTCCGTATCGAACCTACGTATCACTAAGATTAGAGCGTTCACACAAAAAATGACCAGCAACCAATTACTGACTCTCAACTTTCGTAGACAGACAATTTTTTATACAATTTTTCTTTTCTGATCTTGATAAAACAGTTAAACTTTATTTATTAATACAAAATTAAAATTAAATGAGCAATTTTTTACTCCCTTTGACAAAAATGCACGTTTCTAACATTTTGAAAGAAAAATGACTAATATTGTTTGTATTAATAACCCAATAAAAAGAAAATGTTAACTAAAATTAAAAATAAATTTTTTGTCCAGAATCTTTGGTTTCCACGGCATCTATAATACGTGTTCTAAACGCTACTTGGCCAAGCTTGGACGAAAAAAAAAGTATAAAAATGTCTTCTATGATATTTTTGCCCCAAAATTTAAGTTTGAGTAAATAAATTCATTCTGATCAACCGGAGTGGGTACTTGAACGTAATGCGAACTTAGCTTCCGTAGATCTACTTTCAGAAAGTAGCCCCAATTGGAGAGCTTAAAAATCCAAATTGGGGTTTTGGTCATGAACTTCGAATTATTAACGTTCACATGAGTTAAATCGGATTTCAGCACAGAAAAACTATTTTAACCCAAACGTATACGAATGAAACGGTGAAATAACAGATCATATCTGAATACTTCAGTCAAATACAAACGTTTTGTTGAAAATTGGTTGGTTCAAAAAAGCAAATTTTTTGCGTATTTTTTATGCTCCAATAATAAAAAACTTCGAGCACAAATTTTTCGTGATTTATTTATTCTTGGACCACTCAGTAATTGTCGTAAAATTGTAATATGTTTTGAAGCTGAAAGCGAGCCGGTCATAATACTTCCACGAAATGAGTTCTCTTATTACTGCGTGGGAGGTAATATGACCGATTTGCTTTCAGCTTTAAAACACATTAGGTATGTTTTATAAATTGAAAGATTTTCGTAAACTTTTATTGATAAAAATAATTTATTGATGCATTTTCCATATGATCAATAATTCAAAGACAAAGATAACTTAACTACTCAGCGTTTTACATGAATTTCCGCCGTCTTTTCTTTCGTATTTTCTAGATAGCCAAACTCGAGATTTTTTTCCGCACGTCAAAACTCGAATATCGCCATCTAGAAAATGCGGGAGAAAAGATGGCGGAAATTCATGTGAAACGGCGAGTAGAATGTCCAGGGTATGGGCGTCAGATTGAAAACTTTGCGAAAAAAATAAAAAGATACCAAAGTGAAACGTAAAGGCGGTCGCGATGTTATAATTGGGAGTCGTCAAAACTTTAAAACAAGCGTAAATTCATTGTTATGTCGGCAGCCGTTTGCTCGAATGTATTATAAAATAAATTTTACAATTTCTCCAATAAAATGAGCTCATTTTCTAAGGAAAGCGTCGGCCATCTTAAAGCATGGAACACATCCTGAACAGTTCATTTTCAACTTTTTTTTTATTAGTTTTGGAAAAAAATCAAATCAAAGGTCGCGTCATACTTTGTGCAATTAAGTGGCCGCTAGTGGGGTATCGCCGTGTTTATTTAATTCGCGTTGCGTTGTTGAACAAATGGGGATGCGGTTTGTTCCCGAATCTCTCAAAAAAACCCTTATTTTTTATACTTTTGTGCATTTAGAAGTCAATGTCAAATTCGGTACGTACTTGGGCCGAAAACATGAGGAGCCAAAAAGGGCCCCTTTTTTTCTGAGACGAAACAAAATAGAAAGGTTGGGGTCGTTTACGTATGCAAATGAAGTTACGATTTGTTTTTACAAAATCTGATGGTTTTCCACTCAGCAGCCAAGGAAACTTTAAACAAAGTGCTTCAAAATGTTACTTTTCCGTTTTTTGGACTTCTTGCTACTAAGCGACATGTTTTTTTCTTTTCTGCCAAGTTATAAATGATGAAGAAACTGTTATTTTTAGAATCGTGTCCAAAAATACTTTTTATAGAAAATTACTTCAACAAACTTCAACAATCATTGAATTGACTCCAAAATTGTTTAAGGGGTACTCCAGCATAGCGAAGCCATCTAGACCAATAAAAAAATTGTCAGATGTCTCCAAAGTCATCTAAGGAAGATTTTTGGCAAAAAAATTTGAAAAAAAACTTTTGTCCGATTTTTGTTCCGAAATTTTCTCCGTGAAATTTGGTTTGACCCGTCTATCAGCGATTTTTGATTAAAGGCCGTTTTGATGAGATATGACGGCAAATAGGTCATTTCGTGAGATCGTTACACAGTGACCCCCAAGAGTTAAAGATTGATAGACCGTTATGTATATATGACTTATGGTATTTACAAGAATTTGGTTTGTCTTATTAGACTTTTTTTGTGTGAAACAAAATCATTCAAATACAACATGTGTAAAAATTACAAATCGCATCATCAAAATCGATCTTTTTTATCAATTTTTAACAGGAACATTTTAAATGTAGTAATGTTATTGTTTCAGTAAGAATGAAATAAAATTGTGAGTCATGAGCATTCACGATCACTTTCCAAACGGATTTTTCGCCATTCCTGTACAAGTCATAATCAACCGCAGATATTTAGTTTGACAATAACTGTAGAACAGACACACTGTAGTTGGTGCCAAATAAAAATATGTTTATCCGGGCCAGCTAGACTAATTCAATTATTTTGGTTGAAGACACTTTTTTTTAATTCATTAATTGTTTTTGGTTTTTGCTTCATGGTAACCAATTAATGTTATTATTGATTTTCTATAGGAGATCTGGTATTGCACCGCCACCTTTCGGTTGAAACATTAAAGTGAGAATAAGTTTTTCGGCGAAAAAAATTTTTTGGCAAAATTTTTCCCCAAAAACATTTTCTCCGACCACAACTCTCTCCAAAAACATTTTTGTTCCAAAAGTTTTTTTCGTTTACTTTAAATCATCGCGGTGCCGCCAAGTACAGTCCCTACCTCAAAATAGTTACGATTTATGGTTTTCAAAATCGTAACGATTTTGAGTCATGACGTCATTTCGTAACGATTTTGACCATAACCATTTTGATTAAAGTCTTATTATTGTAAGGTTTGTCCGTCTAACCAACGAAACATAATTCTGCGTAGCGACCCTTATAGAAAAGTCTATGTCACATAGCCTCTGGTATATTTCTCTGACATATTTCCTGAGCCAGCAGAAAACAAAAAACTTGCATAACAAAACCACATCAGTCGCGTAATTCACGTTTTTGTTTTGTCATCAGTAATCCACAATACACTTGACCGTTCAAATACGAGGCAACTTTGTCGAAACATGAATTTTGAATACATATAAACATATATCACGTTTATAATTCTGGTCAAACTGCTCATTGAAATAGAAAATGTTTTCAAAAAGGGGCCACTTCCGCTCTTGTTGAATTTGTGCTCTTGAATATACGTAAAATAGACTGTTGACATAGAATCACAGGGAATCCCTAGTTAGGTTAATAATTGAAATTGGCCTTTGATTAAACTTTTATGTTTAACTCGCAGGGGAAAGTGTGTGCATACCATATGAACGGGCGGTGACTGCAACGGTGACGTCATAATAGCGTTACAAATCATAGGAAAATTGCTCAAAGCCTTGCAGTCATCGCCCGTTCACACGGTATATGCACACGACTTGGTTTTTCGTCGATTTAAGATATAAGGAGGCCCCGTAGGGCAGAATTGGTATTGCTGACCCCCCTCAACTTTTCGAGAAAATTTCATTGGTGTTTTTTTTGCGTAAGTTGGATATTTCAAACAACTCTCTAAGGGGCCCTGGTGGCCCAAATCAATTTCTTAATAGTCAGATTGACGTAGTTTGACGAGCGCTACAACTTGGCTTTACCAGTTTTACCAGAATTATTGTGAATTTTTAAGTCTGTAAACAAAATTTCCGCGTACGGGTTATCAAAAACTCCTTCCCCCGCTCAGAGCGTTTACCTAGTTTGTCTAATAGACAAAAATACCTATTTTATATCAGAATAAATGAGTCACGTAAGCCGTGCAATATATTTTGGGTGTTTTTTTTTATCACAAACCGATAATAACCGGACAATTGTTGATCATTTTGAAAAGTTAGTTTCGGATTTGGATTCTTTTTTTCATTAGCTAAAACAGCTTTAGACTTAACCGAATTTTCTGAGTTCCATTATGAGTCATAATTAATGAGCTATTAGACTTTCTGGAAAGGCGCACTTCTGGAACATCTCATTAATTCCGCCAAAAAAACGCAGAAATTTAGTGCACAAACGTGGTTACCTAATGCGGCGTCGTAGTGCAATTTGGTTGTGCTCTTTCGCACGATATTGGAAGTCTTAGGGGGGCCTCACGTTTAATAATAGACAGCCAGTTCTGGCCGATAATAATACGGTTAATTGCGAATAATACGCTGCTTGTAACGGCCGCCCGTGAAACCGGATGTCTGGCTTTCATTTCGATTAGAACGTTTTCAATTTGTTGGTACGTTGGGGGTATTCATGAATATTCACGACTCGATAACTTAACTCATCACTAATTAAAATGGTTAGCGAAAAAAACACAAGATTGTTTTAAAGTTCATCTTAATTTAAAGAAGACTTCTGGCGGTTCTAATATAAACTTGTAAAAACCGTTTGTTTTGGAAATGTTCCTTAAGACTCTAGAAGACTTTGGAGAAAAAAACACATGATACCTTAGGCGTGTTCCTGGACATCTAAATGCATGTGCGCAATTTCAGAGAAATTTAAGAAACACGGAAAATGGAGTTTTTTTATATGACTTCCGGTTTTCCAAATTAGCTAGAAATACCTGCAATACCTTTTTTTTTTATATTGAGAGGCGTCTAGTTAAACAAATCTTAGCAAAACGGGCTCATAAAACGGCCAAAAGGTCCTAAAAACTTAAAGGTAAGGCGTTTCCCTTAAGAGTTAACAAATTATTGTACATCATACAGTAGTGAAATACTAAAACTACCCTTTTTGGGAAACCCCGTGTATCATAAGAAAGCGTTTTTGCTTGGTTTTGTGTATGTTTAAAATGAGACCAATGTCCTCGAAAGGTAATGACCTCAGCTCTTTGATTCTCACGAATAAAAATACTTAACAGCCATACTTGTTGCTGTTGAAAAAAAACCGACACAAATTGGATTGGTTAAACCACAAAAAATCATTGCGGGCAACGGTTACAATGCAGTGGAATGTGAGAACATGTGACATAAACCAGTCACTGCTCCTGAATGTTCATGATATTTTTTTATGATTTTCTCATGACCTTTTTTCTATTGTTTCAGTTCGTTTAAGTATTCAACGTTATGTTCAAATTTTAAAAGATAGAAAAAGAACCTTCACTTCAAATAGAAAAAATAAACTTTTGTTTCTTGTTTTTTATCTATCTGTAAGGTGCCAATTTTTGGAAGTTTTTTCACGGAAAAACTCCCAAAAAACACTTTTTTTCTATCAGTCATTTGAAATTTTATTCTGCTTGCAGAAACAAGCTAATTTTAATTTTGATTTTTTGGCAAAATTAAAAAAAAAATGTTTCGTTTTGTTACTTATTATATGTCAAAGCTCACCAGTCGCCCTTTTTTATTCTAGAAAATAAATAAAAAGGGAAAATGCGCCTTATAATTTAATAATCTAAAATAACCGGGTATGTTCTAGAGTACTAAGTTAGGCTAAATCACATTTTTGCGTGAAAACCAAACATTATACTGTGCAAATTAACCTGGCAAAAACCTGTGAAAAATGGTAGTTTAACTCCTGATTGCCGATAACTTTCCGGGTGTGTTCGAATTTATTAACGAAGACAGGTTCATTTAATTGATAAAAATAGCTTATGAGTGAAAAAAAACACGTAAAATAACCCAATATTTATCTACTACGAGGTTCAACATGTAACTCCTAGCAAATCATTATCTCAACATGTTTAACTCATAGAGACACAATATTAAGTGGAACTAGGGTGTGACTAATTCCTGCTCCACGTAAAACATGATCTAACCATCATCCACTTTTTGGCTCAAAAACTCAACATTTTGTTCGTTCAAGTGCCAGATATTTTAAAATAGAGACGCAAGTTTGGTTTTTTTCTTATAAAATGAAAAAAACGGATTAAAAAACGGTAGGTTTGGGGTCCCGGAATATAAATACATATCGATTTTGAAAAATAAACGTGGATTTTTTGTCTGAAAAGTGTTCCGAAATCGTTTGTCCAAAAATTGGAATCCCCTCTCTACTCAGTAGTACGGTACTACTACCCCGGACAAACTAGGTTTGGATTTCTCGGTAACTTGATTGGATTAAAAAAAAAAATAAACACGATATTTGTACATGTATAACACGTTCAGTTCTGAAATTCGGGAACATTCATTTGCGCCTGAGTTATGCACAGCATGAACAAAAAGTTTATAGGCATACAGAGTGCACTGTGTTAATTTAGCATTCCATTTTGTCCTCCAAAAAATGCCGAAAGACAAAACGGGAGAATGCAGAGAAATCCAGCGTAACATCTTGAACCAGCTCGTGTTCGATACAATTGGATTAGTGATTTATGTTTTTGGCAGTTAACTGGCGCTCGTTTTGAGCCGGAAGCGAAAGCGGCGTTGCGATATAGAACACAAAAAATTGGTCTAAGAGTTGGTTAACAGTTATCGATTCACAATCCCAGTTTAAAAAGAAAGACAAAATATATAACGCTTTCAAAGTAAATACTACAGGGAGTAGTCCAATTCTAGATTGATTTGGGCAACCCTAGAGAGCTGTTTGGGCAACCCTGTTTGAAATCTCCAACCTACGCGAAAAACACCGTCAATCGAATTTTCTCGAAAAGTTGACGGGGTCACCAATACCCGTTTTGCCCTACGGGGCCTCCATATGCCTAAAATCGACGAAAAAAACCAGTTGCGTGTCTATTTACACGCACTTCCCCCTGTGAGTTAACAACCCATGTGAAAAATGACCTCTATATAAAAAAACAACTCGTGACAAACTACCTGATTGAATAAAATATAAATACAATTCTGACGTTGCATTTTTTTTTCTTTGAGAAGTTCGCAAAATGACCACTCTTCATTGCTTATTATTATGGTTATTTTGAGGAAAAAAATCAACCAATTTTGTATTATGTTTTTGTCCTTTCCTAGACGTGACGCCAAATAAATCCCGTTGAACCGGGCAGGAATAGAAGTGCGAAAGATGATCGTGATTGAGGGGTCATAAGAAAAGCATAATTGATTTTAACTCGCTCCCGAAATGACTCTCTGATATTCTAAGTCTGTCAGCTTCGGGTGAAAATTTTTGCCGATTATGTCGACATAATTGAGTATTATTGTGAACTAAATCGACAAGATTCTTGCAATTAACGTAAGACATTGCCAATAGGTTCTGTCAATATGTGGGTGTTATTTCATGCCGTATAAAATATGAGAGGTTAAATTTTAGGTTATGCCGTGAAATACAGTGGGTTTTTAAGAAATGAAAAACAACCTACATTTTTTTAAAAAGGATTGTGATTTTCGAGATTGTGAAGCCTTTCTGTAAAAAATGCGTTATTGTAAACAGCTCTATAAATAAACAAATATCAATTTTCCACTTGAAGTAGACGTTCATCGCCACTACCTAATTTCCTATTTTTCTAAATTTCGCAACAGTTTTCTATACAGATCACTGAGTTAAATATTGTTCAGCTAAAAAATCCGGCGTATCTGACCGACTTTATTTGATCCGATTTGAAAATAGTAAAAGAATGGGGCTGGATAAACTCAGAAAAATCAGGAAATGAGGTTTCGGCGATGAACGTCTAGTTTAAGTGGAAAAAGGATATGAACTAAGCATATACTGAAAAATATACTGATGTGATTGAGCATGATTGTTCACAATCCGCATCCCTTATGCAAATAGAGTTATATATATGCAAGTGCATAAGACCATTTCCCCCCAGGTTCCTCGAATATAATAGTGTTCATCTTATGGTCCGTAAGTCCTTGACGCATCCCACAACAGAGGCTGGGCTACTTCCTTTCAGAGAACAATGTTATGCTTCCTATCATTTTATGACCTATTTTTTAATTCTTAGGGGGAAGGAGTTTTTGGCAACCCGTAGGAGGAAAATGCGTGTAAATAAACACGCACTTAAAAAATTCACATTAATTCGCAATACTTTAAAAAAACTGGTAAAGCCAAGTTGTAGAGCTCGTCAAACTAGGTCGAGCTGATTAGTCAGAAATTGATTTGGGCCACCAGAGCCCCCTAGAGAACTGTTTGAAATCTCCAACCTAAGCAAAAAAAAAACACGGTCAATCGAATTTTCTCGAAAAGTTGAGGGGCGGTCACCAATACCCGTTTTGCCCTACGGGGCCCCCATATACCTTAAATCGAGGAAAAAACACGTTGCGTGTCTATTTACACGCACTTCCCCCTGAGAGTTAAGATTGTTTTCAACACGTGAATTTAAATCGATAATAAAACTAAAGACCTTTTTGAGGACTTTCGCGACCACAAATTTGACCAGTTATGTTCAAACGCGACCGAAAGTCCAAAATTTGAGGTAAATTGATTTAAGCGAGCCTTTAAGACACTGAACTCGCTACTAAAAATCATTTCTGTCGCGACTTTTTAGTTCAACACGAAACGTTAGAAAACTTAAACATGACGAGGACCGGTTGGAATCCAATTTTTGTATGTAAATTACCATGCGAAATTCCATAACTAAAGTAAGCGATTAGAACAATAGTGGTTAATTGGATTGGTGACCAGATTAGTAACAAAAGGGGTTAAAATTGATTCCGCACGATCGTTGGCAACTATCTAACATTTTTTTTATGAAATAAATTGAAGCTTATATAAACGAACAAATGAAGCAATAGAACGCTTCCAACACCATGACGTGACTTGGACTTAACTTTGAATCTATTTTTTCAACCCAAATGTTTTTCGCCAGGGTTTACACGATGCAGGGTTTTGAGCATTTTAGATATATAATGTTTTAATACGGAATAAAACTCACTATCAAAAAATGTGATGACCAAATTGTAGAGCTGGTCAAGTTTCGTGAAAATGGTTATATAACCGCCTGACACCATTAAGCGATTTAGTGGACTAAAATCGCCTTTCTTTTCAATCTTGAAAGAGAAGCGTAACCTGTAACAGTTTTATATAAAAGTAAATTTGGCCCTTTCAGAGCTGTTTGAAAGTGTCAACCTACGCAAAAACAATATACGCGAAACACAACCTACGCAAAAACGACATTCTGCGGATTTTTTTCTACCATTTACGCACAGTAGAGCTTCAGTTTTATAACTCACGAAGAGGTAATTTTTGCTTTGATCTCTACAAACCGTAATTTTGGTATAAAACGTTATATTGTCACTTTTTTCTACTGCTAAAAACGATTGATAAAAGGTAATCGATGGATAAGCCCAAATCACGAACGAAACGGAAGGCATTATGTTTTCTGTTATGTTAAATAATACATCATGAATTAACTTCTAGATAAGAGAACGTTGCAATTCAGGGGTTATCGTGGGATTGGTTTGGATGTTAATTTATGAGACCTATTTAGAAATGGTATACCCAGCTTTTTGTTGGGATAAATCACGTTGCTGATTACAAATGGGCTATTTTAAACCAGTGTTGGAAAAGTTGGCTAGATATTCATAATAGTGACCTAACATTCTATCATAGAAATTAGAAACTAACTTATCCGATATTTTTAAAAATGTGCTGAACGTAGAATTGAAAAAAACTGGAGCCACTCTGCTTAGATGTAAAATTTCGAGAAATTATGAATTCCATGAAAATTAGTAAATTACGACAAACCACAAGAGAAAAATAAATGTGTATGTTGTCCAACCTGAGCATATTTGTGTAAAATGTATAGCCCTGGAATTGCATGGCCCGAATACCGCCATATATTACAAAAGTGTAGAATATTTTCAAAAACGTGTTTACACATGAATTGACAAATTTTTACCGTCTTGATAACAATCACAAATATTGTAACCATTTACCCTAAAAATGCAAATAACCTAATGCATTATAATGTTGCGTTTCACAAAAGTTTTTTATTGTGTAACTCCATGCTTACAATTGAAAAATTGGGACACGCAAGCGTGTGACCGATCCCATGGCCCTGTTCCGTATTACTTCTTGCGGTTAACTCTCACCCACGACTTATCGAGCGATTTTGGTCGCGAGGATCGTAATCCCAACAGTACCTGACGCACTTAAACAACTACGACACAAAATACGTGTGTGAACTCAGTCCATTAAAATAAAATTTTGTCCGCGGTGAAAAATCGACGACAAACTGAAAAAAAAACAATTCTAGAAAGATCGGCAATTTTTTTTTTCAAAAATCTTTGGTACAGTTGTGGACACGAGAACGTGACACTTTTTAACAAACGGTCGTCATTTACGAGAACGTGACAGATTTTTGAAAAAAAGTGGACGAAATACGCACCTTTTTCGGAAATTTTGTGACAACGTGACAAAATCACGAGAAGGTGACACTTTTTGGCAAGTGAAAGTGTCACGTTCTTGTGTCCACAGCTGTAGATAAGGCTTCCAAGAAAATAACTCGGTCAATTAATTGTGTAAATTGAAATGGTATTTCAAAATTAAACAAACGTATTTTTTGCGTAGGTTATAGATTTTTTTGTTGCTAATACGAAAGCAAGCAATTTTGAATGAAAGTTTTCGATGGACATCTTGTCAAAAATCAACATGTTCATTATTATCGAAAGTTTCTAAAAAAGAAAGTATCCTATGTGCCAAAATTGGACAGAAAAACCGTGACCCGTCTCAAAATTAGACCCAAATTCGCCGATTTTTCATTTAATATCTCTAACTATCATTATTGGATTTTAAACCGTGTGGTTTGGTCCAAAAAAAAGTTTCAAACTTGCGGTTTCCAAGGTACAATAAAGTCATCCAGAGATATAGAACCCGAAAAACGTTGTCGAAAACGTGATGATCCAACTATTATTTTAACATATGTATGTATCTAGTATCCAGTTGGATACAAGAAAAAAAATTAGAAATGAATTCAACGACAATATTTATGTAAGTTTGGTTTTGTAATTGTATCTACACGATGAAGCCATTTCTAATGAAATGAGGACATTTTTTCCGAGCATTGAGTAACACACAGTTTTAATTTTTTTTTTGCAAAAAAATCCTTATTAGCTAATGGAAAATTTTTTGACGCACATTTTCTCGCCTTTGGACACAAAAAACACGTAAATATTGGCAATTATGTCATCTCCACCGATGAATGGTCGACTTGAGAGGCGAGCCAATCAAAATGGTCGCCTTGAGAGGCAAGCGTATCAACATTATCGTCTTGAGAGGCGAGCCAATCAAAATCATTTAATTGATGGTTGGCGTCACGATTAGAGTACTCAATTTTCAATAAAAAATACAAAATTTGCCTTAAAAAAGCGTCTTTAATAAATATAAAAGGGATTATTAGATTTTATTTCTTTTAAAGAAATTTATTAAAACTGATTAATAAAAACATTATCAATAATGTTTTTTACGGCTTTTATTTATAGTTACAAAAAAGTTGTTTTCGAACAAAATTAATTTTTTACCGTAATTCAGGTCTTTTTTGGCAAAAAAAAAATTGAAAGAAAATTCTGGCGGTCAGCTAAAAATTGAAATAAAAATTGACGATACCACGGAAAAAACAGAAAGGACTTGAAAAGCTGGAGAATGAACTTACAACATTCTGATGTTGTCGAAACTAAGCAACGCATTTTGACAAACCGAAGAAAAATGTTTGTTGACTCAACCCCGATCAATTACGTCAGCGTCTCAATGGAAAAATGCATCTCGACGTGTTAGTACTGATACAGTACGGAGCGCATAATGTTTAAGGGTAGAACTTGAAAGCTACACCATATAAACTCCGCGGAAATTTATTTTCCCATTTTTTATTGATGGCAAGTTCTGAAATAAAAAAAATAACGGATTTTTGAACTGTTGGTTTTTAACTCTCAGGGGGAAGGAGATTTTGAGACCCCGTAGGGGGAAATGCGTGTAAATAAACACGCACTTGAAAAATTCCTAATAATTCGCAATAATTCAAAAAAAAAACTGGTAGAGCCAAGTTGTAGAGCTCGTCAAACTACGTCGATTTGACTATTCAGAAATTGATTTGGGCCACCAGGGCCCACTAGAGAGCTGTTTGAAATCTCCAACCTATGCAAAAAATAATACCGTAAATCGAATTTTCTCGAAAAGTTGAGGGGGGAGGTCACCAATACCCGTTTTGACCCACGGGGCCTCCATATGCCTTAAATCGACGAAAAAAACCCGTTGCGTGTCTATTTACACGTACTTCTCCCTGTGAGTTAATAATGAGCTAAATATAACGCAAGGCTACAAACTGGCGGACAAAAAAAATATTGCCCGCCAGTTCGATTTCTCCAAATATAAGTGACAAATGTTAATATCCACGTACAAAAGCTAAACCTAAATATTTTGAAAACAGCTACCAGAAAAATTTATTTGTGCACTACGGAAAAATGATAACTTAAAATGACTTTTAAAACTGTTCCCTCTTAACCTAATAATTTTTTTTCTCTAAAGTTGACTTTATTTCGACAAAACGCTTTATTTGTTGATAAATTACGTCAGCTCTCGTATTGGGATGGTTGACCTTGACGTGTTGGTAGTGGTACGTTTTCAGCCGTAAAAACTGTTTCATATATTGTTTACCGTATTTTGGTCTTTCTAAAATATGCAACCAACAACTTGGCAAGAAGCAATATTTTGGGAAAACTAAAAGCGTGTACCAAATGTCATGTTAGCTGTATAAATCAAATTTGCACCAAGATGATCAGTTGTTCGCTTTCCGCTTATTTTGGCTTCCTTATTATGTGGCATCGTCATGTTTTTTTTTTCTCAATTCCGTCCTAAGCTTACATTGATGGAACTTTTTTTTTATCCCTAACTAGATGATCTACTTTTTTACATGTCTCCAGTGTTTCAAAACTCAATAATTAAGTTAATTACAAATAATGAAATCAACAAGAAAGTTTTGAATAAGCCTCGATTTTAATTTCATAAAAAAACTTCACAATATAAGTTGAATTCCTATTTTTAAATGATGCATGTTTGAGATCATCGACTCGTTTATACCGTCGCTGCTTGTTTCTTACGCAATTTGCCACTTTATGAAATAGGCTATGAACACAGAACTGGTGCATATTCGCGATTTACTAAGCGTAGGCGCGGAGCGTCTGTAAGTGAATTACAAGCGCGCCTATTGGCTTTTAATAGGCGCCTCTTATTGGCTAGCGTCCCTTAGCCACGCAAAAATTCACCGCGCTGCTTGTAATTATTTTTATAGTAGTGGGAGCAAGTACGTGACACTTTGACTCCAAAATGCGGTTCATAATTTTTGACAATTTTTTTTTTCATCAAAAAACAATAAAACTAGTTTGGATCACGATTTCTATAAAAAAACGTTTGATGAATTTTCTGTACAACAATCATGGTGCACGTGCTAATTAATTAAACTATCATGGTAATTACGAAACGAAATTAGCTTCTGATTTTTTTTTGTTTAGTCAAGAAAGGTCCGAAAAGCAAGAGCTTATTCGAACGGGCATAATTGAAAGATCCGGAAACGCAAGAAACTGTGTGCAAATTGGCAATCGATCATAACCGTTTTGTCATAGTTCATGACTCATTCGCATTTGGATAAAAGAAAAATTAGAAAAACTATATAACAGTTGAGTTTTATGAAAATGAACTAGTTAGATTCTCATTGAATTTCTCAAAACATGCTTGCTGGTTATTATCTTATGGATGGGCAAGACCTTACTGGCTGAAAAATCACGTCTAATGAGAGGGTCATAATTTCTAGATTTTTGGGTAAGTGGTTCATTTTCAGAAAACTCGGTTGTCAGGTTAAGATTTGGCCAATAACGCAAAAAATAGAAAAAACTTGGAAATCTTGAACATGAATAGGTCTTAACCTTGACATGCGAGGTCGATAACGGCTCGTTCATGATTATTAATGGCCATTTACTGATTTGTTTTTGATACAGCCGGCAGTTAACGTTAATAGTATATATACGTTAACGATTGGACCTAAGAATTAACAAAAAACGGGATAATACGGCATAACTGACGAATCTGTCACAACAGGAAAACTTATCAAGATTCAAGTTTTAGTAAAATGAGACGGTTTAAAATTTGCTAATCATAAGTCTGCTAGTTTATAAGAAACCGTGCAAGTTACTACCGTACGCCTGCTCTCTACTCGATAATGGTTACACGAAGTAGGTTAATCCCGTTACACCCTATATACAAAAAAGTCCATATCCAGGAGAACACAGGACTTTGAGTAAAATAGTAAATGATCCCAAAATTAGCTTACCCACTGTATAATGTTGTATTGACCATTTTGCGAATGTAATCAAAAACTATTTAGAAAAAATGGGTCAAGTACAAAAAAAAAGGACCACAAAACAAACGATAAGAAAAATTAAACGAAAAATTGCCACTTTTTTTGCTAATCAGATAACAAATAATTACTTATCATCAAATTTTGTAAAACTTTCAGTTTGATCAAAATATAGTCAGATTCTAAACAATTGATAATGTGACAACGATTAACTTTGGCGGATTGTAAAATTAAGAAAAAAACGTGTTAATGTTTTAATACGGCGCGTATACTACAAATCCGGGGCCATTGCAAGATACGGGGCCCCGCGGGGTTGAGTTTGATAATTCCGATTAGAGTCGCTAATGAGGAAATATCAAAAAATTAACATTTTTGTCAATTGGACACAAAAATAAACCAATAAAAAAATTAGATATCTTGATTTTGAGAGCAAAGGTCAGATAAAATAATAAAAAAAAATCGATTGGGTTTGAAAAACGCTTTTTTCGAAATGTTGGGGCGATGGAAACACAATTTTCACAAAATTCTGTATCCCGTTACGAAACGTTGAAGAAGTCGGCGTCTGAAATTACGGTAAACACTTCCTTTGAGAGTTAAAAATTCTTATTTGGAGTTCACATTGTGAAAAAACAGCGGCTTTTGACATGAAAATGTGATCTAAATGAAAACCGCGCGATCCACATCAGTCCATTCGTATGACAGCAAAAACATAAATACTGAATTAATTGGAAGTTCGATGTGACGGTTAACGTTTTGGTTAACGTTTTTTGCGCTGTTTACTTTAGAACATGAATGTGTTGAAACTCGCCGAAAAATAGTCGTACATTTGTCTGATGTTGCGGTGCCAAGTTAATGCCAACATTTAAAGGAAAATGTTCTAAATGAAGATTACAATTCGGATCATCATAAGACCATTCACCCAACTAATAATACTTTAACTGATGTCGACCCAAACACAGCCTGTGTCGTATCCACTTTCGTGTTATCGAAAACGATGCCAGTTCCGCATTATCCCAAAAGTAAACGGAACTGATGCGGCTATCAGTTAACTTTGTCATATGTAATTTGGTATAATAATGTTTGGCATGTATTTCCTATTTTCGGTTAAGGGTTTCAGGTGCGGTAAAAAATTTCCGACAGGTGGTTTCGAGCAAAAAAAAAACGAAATTGTGAGGTTCTAGAAAAGTTTTGACGTGTAGGTTCTTTTCCTATAAGTGAGAAAAAATAAGCCTTAACCAACAATTTTTCCGGAAAAAAGTAATTTGGCTATTCGACGTAAAATCAAAAAGTGGATTGTAAAGGGTTAATTCAGTTCGGGCTAAAGTTCACCCTGTCACGTGATAAATCAAGTAAGGCACTTAAAACGTGGACAAAAGAATAGCTCATTCGGAGGCTTTTAATAAAATTTGTCACGTGACAGGATAAATGTGAGTCAAAACTGAATTAGCCCACTACAATCCATTTTTTAAATTTTACGTCGAACAGCCAAGTTATTTTTTTTCGCAAAATTAGTGGTCATTTTTCATAAAAAAACATCTATTCAATACTGCAGTTTATTTGCTGGTTTTGAAAAAAAAACAATTTTTTGTGAAACGTCAGAAAGGTAAACCACCATTTTTTTACAACGCGTTTAACCACTAACGGACTGTTATTGTTTGTATGGATAGATATTATCATAATCCTAATTGTTATCTAGTTTTAGAACTATTAGCCTTTAATTTTCATACCACGCCATCAGAAGTCTTTTTTTATATACACTACAGCTCCCCCTCCTTAAATAAACATCCCAAATTTTTGTTGCGAAAAAAAGCGCTCCAATTTTGGACTGCTAAATGTTTTCCTTTCTCTATTTAACTTTCGAGTATTTATATAGGACGGTAATGTATAATTATTTTTGAGCAAAAAAAGAGAAAAAAATATTTTATCAAACGGAAAAAAGGGGGGCAGTAAAAAAAAGCAGCGAGTTGCATATTATCTACTTGAAGACGACGAGGACTTATAGATAATTTTTGAGGTTCGTTTAAGTTGCCACATAGGCCCCCACTCTTAACACCCAGGGTATATCTTCGACTGATTCGGCGAAAGCATATGCCAGCACACTTGATTATCCAAAAGGTTAATTAACCCATGTTCACCTGAGCGTGAGTGTCAAACGGTCTACAAGGCCGGACTCCAGGATTTTGAAGAATTTATTTTTACCAAATTATCGTTATTTTATACCGTATGGGGACTCTCAGACTGAGCGGCTTTGAGCATTATTCCTATTATTTGTAACGCTATTCTGACAACACCCTGACAGTCTGAGCGTCCCCATATGGTATAGTTAAAGAATAAGTAGATTATGAAATATTTTTTCGTTATTTATGGCCAGTTTTCAAAAACTATATTGTTTTTCTAGTTTTTCTTTGATAAAAGAATTTATGGGAATAAATTCGCTTATTAACCTTGAGTATACCCCTGCCAGGGGTCCCCTGGTTATGCAAAGTGTTTTACGGTCACCTGTCTGGCTTGAAAATTTTATAATATTTAACATATGCCCCATAAATTATGTGGCCATAATACATGATATATCACATATCATATAAACAGTCACATATAATATGTGATAAATTCTTCCCCATTAGGAAGTAAAAACGTCAATTTGACCAGGTGTTTAAAACTTGGGCGTCGTTTTCTGTCAATTTCGTTAGCATATTAAATTTG
>SCLG01000049.1:895450-940113 GCA_004367875.1 Oikopleura albicans
TTCTAGTTTTTCTTTGATAAAAGAATTTATGGGAATAAATTCGCTTATTAACCTTGAGTATACCCCTGCCAGGGGTCCCCTGGTTATGCAAAGTGTTTTACGGTCACCTGTCTGGCTTAAAAATATTATAATATTTAACATATGCCCTATAATACATGATATATCACATATCATATAAACAGTCACATATAATATGTGATAAATTCTTCCCTATTAGGAAGTAAAAACGTCAATTTGACCAGGTGTTTAAAATTTGGGCGTCGTTTTCTGTCAATTTCGTTAGCATATTAAATTTGATTAATAATTATGACTGTCAATCAACGACCTAAGTTCAAGGATGTCATTCGTGTTTTTGAAGAAAAATAGACCGCGTAGACAAAGTTTGAACGAATGTCCAAAGAAAACCTTTAAGGGTTAAGGAGGTGAGTGACCTTTTGTTTACACATTAAAATGAAAATCAGGAAAATGACCCTTAGAAATATGTTTGCTGATGCGCGGGAGTTTCGTTAGTATGTTCCAAAACAGTTCATTGAAATTCACAGCCTACAACATCTTTTACGATCACTTTTTTGGCATGACATATTTGTACACAGAGGGTCACTCACCTCCTTAAGGGAATCGTAAATAAAAAACTAAATAGATCAACTGTTAAACGATAAATCCTTCACATAGCAGAATATGACCAGCTCGACGCAAATTGTCGAAAATCTGGGTCGCTAAACAGTTAACCATGGTTAAACGGTTAACCGTGGTTTCATTGGCAATGTTTTAATGGCAAATTTTGATCATTTTAATTTTAGATTGCGGTCTTAATGACGAAACCATCAATGAGGCTTTAATGAACCGACAATTATAAAGAGTGAAAATGCGCGGCTGCACCGAATTGAATGTGCAATTATTGAAATTATTAAACTCGAAAAAAAAATTGAGCGAAAAGGTGAATTTGAAAACAAAAAATGGTCGAAATTAATTTTATAGAGCGGGCTAAATTCTATCCGGTTATTTAAAATGCTTTGCGGCGGGTTTATTCTTCCAAAAAGTCTATTTGAACTATTAATTTGGTGGTAAGCGTTTAACTTCTTCTAATATTATTTCCAATTCCGGCAAAATTTTGAAACGTCCAGCCGGAAGAAAGTGAAAATTCTAGAATATTTGTTAATGTTACCGTAAATCTTCTTCTTAGGATGTAGACTAACGACAAACTGACCAAAAACAAAATTGATGCTATATCAGAAGTCATTTTTAAGATTTTTTGTGTGAAAAACATTTATTTTGAATTTGTGAATTCAAACCAACAAACAAAATGATAAATTATTGCATATATTGTAGGTCCAAAATTGTAATATGCTCTGATAAGGGAATTCCATCTTGAAAATGAACAACTTGGCTGATGTGTTTTTCATTTTTCCGTTTTATTTTTACAGAAATGAAGAAAATTGAATCAAAGACTGAGTCGGAAAATCTCTTTGAAAACCTGGTTCATTTTCAATGCAAATGACCTTATATTATTAAACACTTGACATACAGTAAAAAACTTTTAGACTGGATTTGAAAACAAAACGGTAACTTATCAATCACAAACAATTATACGATGAGATTGAATTTTAGAGAAATAAGCTTACATGCTTCAAATAATTATTTATGTGTTTTTTGTTGAGGTCTGTAAAAAAAAAACTTTATAACCACTCAAGTACTTAAAGCCAAAAGGAAATGTAACCTTTGTTTTTTAAATCACATTTTTTGTGTAAAACAATGGCCGAGCACGAAAATTACCACAGTACACAAATTTATCCAGAAAAGTCCCAAAAAGAGATTAATGTTTCGGAAAATCCGTCATTGTTGAATCTTGTGTATACACAGTCCAATTTATCATAAAAGTTTAAAACAGAAAAAAAAACACGTGTTAAATTACCGAGACAAAAAATAACAAGAAAACTTCCTTATAATCTAAAAAATTACGTCAACAACGTGTTTTACGAATGTTTAAAGATTTTGAGGTAACAAAAAGGCAAAAAAAAAAATCGGGATAATTTCCGTCAATCGATGTCTAAATTTTATGGTTGTTGAAAACTTCTCTAAAAAGGGGGCATTGGGGGTACTTTAACTCCTGCGGACCGGTCATATTTTTTTCAAAATTTCGTCTTTAACAAATTATTGCGAACAAACCAGTAAAACTACGAACATAATTTGACGAAAATATTATAATCTCATTCAAACTGAACATTATTTGAAAAACCTTGAACAAAAAAATGCTTACACTAACTCCTACAGAGACTGATTTGTACAAACAATTTTTTTGCCGAAAAACTTGTTCATCGAAAAATACCATTTTACTCCAAAACAATGCTACTCGAAAGTATGCTCATTCGATCAGAAATTAAATTCTGATCAGCATACATATTTAACATTTCATTTTGGTGATGGTCAAAAAATTGAAGTTTTAAATTTTTGGGAACTTTCACTAATATTTAGTTCAATGATCCTCCATTATTTCCGAAAATAACAAATGACGAATAATTTTCATGTTATGTTTCCGTTCAGAATTAAATTCTGAACAAAGTGATTTTTGCACTTTTGAAATCCATCAAAAAAGTTGATCTCTTTTTTCACATCAAAGTTAAAAGTAGGCAAAAATAGCCAAAACGGTTTATTTTGATGTGTAAAGGATCAAAGTTTAGTACTGTAGTCTCAAACTGACAATTTTCGAACTAATTCCTAGAAATTTTTACGATTTTAGGCCGTGATCCACGTTTGTGGATCAACGGTCCGCAGGAGTTAACACGAAGAATTCGAATATTATACTCATTTATATAATTTAGGAAATATTGCATGATTCCGCAACAATTTTCAGTTAAGTCGCCACAATTGGAAAACATTGCGTATTCACGTAATTAGTTGAATTACCAACAAAATGCTTAAAAAATTGTAGCATCATATGAAAACTGTATCATCATATGACACTACAATAAACGTTGTTTGACACAAAATCCGCTAAAACAAAAATTTACATCGCTAAAACGTAAAAAAACACCGCTTGGGAATAGGAACCGCATTGACATTTTTCATCATTTTTGCGCAAATTCTTTCCAATTGCCCAATTTAGAGAGAAAATTTTATTCTGGCCATTTGCATAATAAAAATTTGAAATTGAAATTTTTTTGTGGTTTTTGGGTTAAACTTCAGTAATTTAAAATTGTTTATATCTTAGTGTTTTTTGTGTTTATTGTGTTTATTGTGTTTATTGTGTTAAAATTGTTTTTTCGATGTCTGAAATTTAACTCCCACGCGTCGTATTTTATAACCGACTTGCACGTCCGATCCGGCAAAAATGCACGGTTTTTCTGTTTTCTTTGAATTCAATTTTCAGCTTCATAATATATACCGGGTGCGCAGTTATCGGGCGTCCAGTTATCGGGCGGGTTTGTGTCCAGTTATAGGGCACCCTGCGCTGTTATCGGGCACCCTGCGCATTGTTCTTGAATATATATGTGTATAAATGACCACATTTCCCGCTCGTGCTGTTATTGGGCGGGTTTTTTGCATATTTTTACCTTATTCCGCTTCCTCCCTGAGCAGTTATNCCAATTCCGGCAAAATTTTGAAACGTCCAGCCGGAAGAAAGTGAAAATTCTAGAATATTTGTTAATGTTACCATAAGCCTTCTTTTTTATAAGATGTAGATTAAGGAGGGGACATAGGCGTTTTTTTACAAATTTGACAAAATGACCAAAAACAAAATAGATTCTATATCAGACGTAACTTTAATAACTTAGAATTTTTTCTGTGATAAGGATCGTTTGAATTTGTAAATTCAAGCCAACAAACCAAATGTTAAATTATTGCATATATAATAGTGTAAATAAAAAATTATCAATATAATAAGACGCCAATCTGCATACAAAGAGTTATTGAAAATATCATAATAATAAAGCCCTAACTAATCCCTACATTTTCTTGACTACTGGTATAATATGACTGCTTCATTCCATTTGTGCCCCAGTATACAACTATAAAGATGGTCACTATGGGCGCAAACTATCAGCTGACGACTAAAATTGTATCATGCGTCTCTGATAAGGGTGTTCGACGTTGAAAATGAACCATTTGACTGAATGATTTTGTCGTTTTTCTATTTGTTATTTAAAGAAATGAAGAAAATTAAATCAAAGACTGAGTCGAATGATCTGCTTGAAGAGCTGGTTCATTTTCAACGAATAACGACCTTATATAATTAAACACTTGACATTCAGTGAAAAAATTTTCGAAAAAAAACAGTAATTTATCAATCATAGACAATAATATGCTAAGATTGAATTTTAGAGAAATCAGCTTACATGCTTTAAGTAACTGTTATAGTGTTTTTTGTGCATGTATGTAAGAATTTAAAACTCTATAACCACTCAAGTACTTAAGGCCAAAAGGAAATGTAACCTTTGTTTTTTTAATTCCCATTTTTGTGTAAAACAATGGCCGAGCACGACAATTACCACAGTACACAAATTTGTCCAGAAAAGTCCTCAAAAGACAAAATCTGAGATTTATGTTTCGGAAAATCCGTCATTGTTGAATCTTGTGTATACACAGTCCAATTTATCATAAAAGTATAAAACAGAAAAAAAACATGTGTTAAATTGCCGAGACAAAGAAAAATAACAAGAAAACTTCCTTATAATCTGAAAAATTACGTCAAAAACGTGTTTTACGAATGTTTAAAGATTTTGACGTAACAAAAAAGCAAAAAAATCCGGAGAGTTTCTGACAACCGAAGTCTAAAGTTTATGGTTTTTGAAAACTTCTCTGAAAACGGGCATTTGGTGTACTTTAACACGGAGAATTCGAATATTATGCTCATTTACATTATTTAGGAAACACCGCATGATTCCAAAGCAATTTTCAGTTAAGTCGCCACAGTTGAAATACATTGCGTATTCACGTAATTAGTTGAATAACCAACAAAATGCTTAAAAAATTGTAGCATCATATGAAAACTGTATCATCATATGACACTACAATAAACGTTTTTTGACACAAAATCCGCTAAAACAAAAATTTACATCGCTAAAACGTAAAAATAACACCGTTTGGGAATCGGAACCGCATTGACATTTTTCATCATTTTTGCGCAAATTCTTTCCAATTGCCCAATTTAGAGGGAAAATTTTATTCTGGCCATTTGCATAATAAAAATTTGAGATTGAAATTCTTTTGTTGTTTTTGGGTTGAACTTCAGTAATTTAAAAACTGTTCATATGTTCGTGTTTTTTTTTGTGTTTTTAATTATTTTTTCGATGTCTGAAATTTAACCCGCGCGTGCTATTTTATAATTTTACGCGTCCGATCCAGCAAAAATGCACGCTTTTTTCTGTTTTCTTTGGATTCAATTTTTAGCTTCATAATACACCACCTAACCATTTGACTTAACACCATTTGGCCTAACAGTTTGCATTTGACTTAATAGTTTGCAGTTGAAATAACACTTTTTTTGTCCTTTTTTGTCTTTTTTTTTCAGCATTTCCTCCTATGCCCTTCGGGTTTATCACGCCGCCCGAGGGTTTATCAGGCCGGTTTTGAAAGGAGAAAGTGGCCTGACAAACCCTCAGGCGGTGTACACAAATTTTTTGGATTTTTTCGTTCATTATATTGTTTTATATCTTTTTTTATACTTTCAACTTTTCCAGGGTTTAAACCTACGCACTACCCATGTGGCTTAACAGTTTGCATTTGACTTAACAATTTGCATTTGATTTAGCACCTTTTTTCGGAAAAAAATGTGTTAAGTCAAATGGTTAGGTGGTGTATATTTTTCTTGGTTTATTTTTGTGCGGTTTTCCGATTGACAACTTAAGCCAATAGCTTGAAACCGCGAGTTCAAGGGTTAAAATATTTAAATCAAAAAACTAATCCAAGACTTTTGCGAACATTCCGCATGATATGTTCACTTTCATGTTTTTTTTCTGTGTATAATGACTATGCATAATAATTGGCCAATTAGTGATTTTCAACGAACTGTATGTTTTTTCATGATCGTTCATGATCTTACACTCCGTTAATCAATCTTATGTCATTACGTAAACCGGGCGTTCTGGCGGGTACGTGGCGGGGCTTATGTCAAAAGCGGGGCCGAACTACGAAAAGAAAAAAAAAGTCCCGAAACTAAAAAGAAAAACATTGTACAATTGTGTGTCTTATTAAATACGATTCGAGTACGATTGAACACCACAAATCTCATCTACTACCCATGGCCGAGTTAAAGATAAAAAAAAATAGTTGAGAATAGAAAGAAAACTGCACGAAAACTAAATTAAGCGATCGAAAGTAATAACGAAGTTAATCGTTATCCCGCAAGCGTCGCAGTTGATCCGCTCGATTCCGGTTAAATTTTTTAGAGGTTTTTTTTTGGCCAAATTGGAAACAAAAAAGAAGTCGATAGGCACTGTCTCGGTGGTTCCGATCTGAAAACGCACTATTTTGGCTTTTTTTCTGTCTTTAGCTCTGACGTCAAATTAAAATGTTTTAACTGATGCGCGGATTTGGTTCGACAGCGAGTAACGTTTTCGGTTTATTATGAATTACTTTTCAACATATCTGTTCGTATTGGGAATTTTTTACAAAATAGAGTTCTGAAATATATTTTCTCTGATATTTTCGACTGTGCCCTTGTCATGGCAAAATTACGTTTCATTATGTCAGTGTGTTAAGTTGATGAAATTACGCAATAACCTCATTCCGATTACGTCCTCCGATTTTGCAGAAGCCTAGACAAGTAGGGTAAGTTTTTGGAAAAAAAAGGAAAACGTATTCGGAAAAGGGATATGGACCATATCATATGGACCATATCATATGGTCGATGTGTGACTCAATCGACGCAAATCGTTATAAAATTTGTTAAAATGAAGTTTTCAGCATTTTTCTTAGGTAAACTAGGCTTAAACGTGAAAAACAAAAAATAAAAATAAAAAGAGCCGAAATAATAGATATGAGAAAAATGACTTTCACAAAACAACCGGTTTTTAATGATGCATCTTAATATTCTTATTCAAGAAATAGACTCTTACGTATTCTCGACGCAATATAGTACTGTCTATTTTTCCGAGAACGTCTTGAAAATGGCTTTCCTAAAAATTAGTTGCTTGAATAAGAGAAAAAAAAATAAGCCATGACCATGACCTTGATTTAATAGTGGTAGAAAGAGTTGTTAAAATAAAAATAAAAAAAACATAATACGTTTTCAACAAAACAAACATTATAAAAAACTTTTTATTTGATAAGTGTCAATTATGAATTCAAGTTGACAAAAAACATTAATGTTAACAGGGCTCGGGACAATTAGCTATTTTTGGTTCAGCTCGGCTCGGGATTTAAGCGGAGAAATTTTTTTTTTGACTTGGCTTGGTTCGGCTCGCTCTAGCTCGAATTTTTTTTCGCTACCATTGTGCCGAGCCCTGAAAGTAAATTGTTAAATTGTTATATGAGTTTAGAAGGAAACTAAAAAAAGGACTTTTAACTTGTGGGTGCCCGTTATGAATCATTTGTGACACAGAAACAGAAAAAGCTGCGCTAAGACACGAATTAGACGTGACATTGGGAGGCTCTTTGTTTGAAATATGCTTGAAATATAAACACTGATAAAGAAGTATTAACGAAACCAGGTCCATTGATCGTTTTCCGACTTTTTTGTTCTATTTTTAGTGGATCCAAATTTTAACATGCGTATTCTTTTAAACGGGAAAATGTGGATCCTAAGGGATTTCGGAGATATGAAATTTTATAGAATACATAAAAACACATCGAGTTTATTTGAATAGCTTTGTCTAAAGATCAACGATAAATGCATATGTATTAAACGAGAATTGCATACTGTCTGAGTTTTTTAAAAAAGGGGAAAAATTTTCGATTCAACGCTGATTGGCTGAATTTCTACGCTCAAATTTCTACGCATCACGCCCACACTTCGGAGAACTGTACTAGACAGTGAAGTCTTATGAGAATATGATTGTGGGCGTTGTGATATTCTTTTTTATCCAGCCAATCAGCGTTGAATCGAGAATTTTTGCCCTTTTTTAAAAAACTCAAACAGTATGTATTTATATTCTAGAACATCAGACATTGTCATAAAATATCATTAAAATATCAGAGATTTTTACATATCTGGGTCCCTGATACACTTGGTTTGGTAGCGTACGTCACAATATTTTTATCATGAAATATCAAAAAAAAAGATCAAAAATTAACTTGCGTCTAGAGGAGCTCATTAAAACACGTTCCATGGCAAATTCGAATTCCAATGAATAATAAACATGAGTTTATTAACCATTGTGTCCCACGAAATGATTTTCCTGGCCCTGGCCCCAACTGTCCAAAAAAGGTGATAAGGACGGTCACCATAATGGGGTGATCTAACAATTGAAAGTGAACCTTATCTAGTTTTGAAAAAAAAAATAATGCGTTTTGGCTACATGTTTTTCTTGTATGGCATTTGTTGAATGTGTTGAGCTTTAGTCCTAACCCTCTATGGAAGTTAACCAGCCTGATGACAAACGATCGACAGTGATTGACCATGTTATAGTCATAATTAGCGGATTACTAATCAGCCCTTACCCCTGGGAGTTAATTGGCCAGAACAAGTCATTTCGACCGACCACAATGTCAATTCGGCCGACTTTTTTTTGTTTTGCAAAATCAAAGTCAAAACGACGTGAATGATTTCAAACGATCAACGCCGGATTAGACATGACAATTGCAGAGCGTTTTCGTTGAAAAGGTTCAATCTCTAATTTGAGAAAAAAAATGGTCGAATCTGTTTAACAGACACAATCGGAATTTTTTTTGCCGAACGCGTAAAAACGAACGTATTCCACAGAAGGTCACCAACATAGTTTTCAAAATTTTCCAGATATTTTTCTGTGAAATATGTTGTTATACAATGATATTCTAGGATATTCAATGATATTCTACAATATTCTATAATATTTTATGATATTTTGTGATATTTTATGATATTTTATGATATTTTATGATATTTTATGATATTTTATGATAATTTATGATATTCTATGATATTCTATAATATTATATGATATTCTATCATATCCTCTGATATTTTTTTGATATTAGATGATATTCTATGATAATCTATGATATTCTGTGATATTCTATGATATTCTCTAATATTCTGTGATATTCTATGATATTCTCTAATATTCTGTGAAAATCTATGCTATCTTACGAACGGTAGGCTGTGATATACTATGTGTAGTTGAAGGACATATTTTCACAAATTATTTGCTGCCTGTTAACTGCGCACCGTCTGTGCATGATATTTGATGACATTTTGTTACATGAAGATGATTTATACTCAATTGACCACAAGTTTGACTTATTGGATAGAAAATAAAAGTTTCAAATCTTATTCCAGAACCTAGTTTTGAGCCAAATTTCCTAAAAAAACTGCAGTATCTTATATGAGAAAAATACGTATTCTTTACGAAATACAAGAAATGGTGATTATCTGTCAAGATAAACGGCAAATGCATATAAAGATATAAATGGAAGAAACAAAAAATTAAGAGACACCGCATCACTCTTTCGCGTTTTTTTCGTCTAAGAGATAAAAACAAAATATACACAAAACAACGTTTTTTTATTTGTTTTTTCGCAAAACATGTTGAGTAAAATGACCGGAAATTTTTAGTGAACGAATTTAGTGAACAACATGTTCACATTTTTGATAATAAATAAAAAAAAAAGATAATTTCATTTTAAATTGTTTAATTTTGGTCTAAGTGGAACTTGAAAGACTAAATAGAATATTACTTTTATTACACGTTCTGAAAAATAATAATGTCGCATGTCACAATAACGAAAATAAGCCTGAGGTCCTTCGAAGTTATTTTTTCGGTAATGTTCAAGTTTTTTAAAAATTTATCTTATGTTACTAAATTATCTCCAAATGGCATGAAATACCATATAGGTTGTTCACGATAACAGTGTCGTAGATTCGGATTCTAGAAAATTGAAAAAAACGACATTTCTGCGGAAATCCAAGTCGCCACTTTTCCTGTTGTCTTTCTCGCTTTTTTCCCGACAACAAAGCGTATCATAAAACATAATATAAAATCGTATCACAAAAAATCTCGAGTTATCCTTTAATATCATAAAATAACCGCCTGCGCAGTTATTCGGTAGATTTTTTTTGTTTGCGAAACTTGCCCGATAACTGCGCAGGCGTTGGATAAAAAAAGTTTCATATAATTAAAAAGTGTAACTCAAAAGTTGTCTGAGAAGTGACATGTGTCAATTTGAAATCGGTTTATATACTTTGAGAAAACGTGAAAAAAACAGATCTATGAAGGCTATAAGGTCACATTAGAAAGAAACCGATGAAATAAAAGCTCAGTTTTTTTTTCAACATGTTATCTTACAGAACACTTGATAAGTTCGGATTAACGCTCACAAACGCCGGATAACAATGACCTCGAGATAATACATAACTCGCATGGGGAATCAATATGAGATCCTTATCCAGAGCTCACAGTGTATTACTTTATCCCGTGTGATAAGCATTATAATAAAGCCAATCAAACATTTATTACGCGGAAATGGTAGATAACGGTCCTAAATCATGCTTTATTTATACAACGTTTACGGAAAACTGGACTTAGTTCTATCGTCTACCCCTAAATGAAAAAAAATAGCAATAAGTATTTCAAATATAAATTTAACAGCATCGAAGTTTATTTGATAAAGTTTATTTATTCTGAAACAGTTTTTTTACGGTGTTAACAGATTATAAATTATTATTGGAGAGCTATTATATGTCAAAGCCGAAAATTTACCCATTTCGTATTCTAGTGTGTGGTCCAACAATGAACCAGCCAGGGCAAATTTTCGCGCGCATCTTTATATTGTTTCACAATAAAAAATGCGTGAAAAATTTCGCCCCTGTGACTAATTGTTGAACCACACCGTAGAAAATTTATAGTACGGAAAAGTTGCGCCTTATTATTTTCTAGAATTGAAAACGGAAAATTTTGGGCTATGACATACAATAAACGGATAAAAAGTTTCTAGAAATTCTGTGATCATATCTCTCATTCTAAGTATGCTAAATATAGTAATATATATATATAGGATATCTTGCATTTTTTTTTGATTTTACGAAAATTCACATAGAGTCATCAATCATTTCTCACAAAGCCTCGTTCATGGTATTGCGCAGTAACCGAATGTCGACATTCAAAAACCGCGGGCACAACCAAAAAATTGCTCTCAGTAAAAAAATTGATAATTTTATCCGTCGCCAAATCTGGCAATAAATAAACAAATGTAGATGGGGTCGATTGTGCTTTGACTTCGGCATTTTCATGATTCTCGGGTTTAACTACTGTAGATGCAATGGGTCGTTTGTGTAATTGTCGAACGTTTTTGTTATAGGCCATTTGTCCCGGTCGAACAACTGCGGATTCCACTTTTATTGAAACGAAAAAAAGAACGGAAAATCGAACAAAACTCATGACTCTATGATGGTTGCCGGCTCAACGAGGAGTGCGTACGGTTTCGATATTCAGATATGTATAGAAATTAATATTGAATTAGCAATTATTACGGCAAGTTTATGTAAAATTTATGGCGCTCTTGAATGTGTCCTTAATTGGAAAAAATGCCATATACACCACCTGTGCAGTTATGTTTCCGGCAGTTATGTTTCCGCTCGGCCCCGTCGGTGCAGTTATGTTTCCGCTTTTTCGAGAAAAATTTTCCAGTTAATCCGCCTACACACTGAGCAGTTATGTTTCCGCCCGAAATATTTTTTGTCATTAATTTTTTGTTCATTAAAAATTCTAAGTATTCTTTTCATTTTTTGTATAAGTGATAAAAACACAAAAGTTGTAATTTGTGTTATAGGGGGCCGCAAAGTAAAGGCCACCTTTTGCGATTTTCAAAAATGGCAAAATATGGCCCTTACTTTGGGGTGGCCTTTACTTTGAGAAAGCGGATTTTTTGTCTGGTAGTCTGATAGCTTAAAATAGCGTTAATTTTATATTACGTTTACAAATAACCAAATTCAATTAGATTTTTTTCTTATTTCTTTGAAAACCTTTAAATTTATTTAAGTATCTGGGAAATTTCTTTACAACAATTAATTTTGAAGCAATTAGGCTTTGAAAACATCCTAGGGTTCGAAGCCTTAAGCATATCGTCACATAATGCAATAATGAGCTTTTTTGGCATTTTATCTCTTATTTTTTTTTTGTTTAGACGCTCAGACGCGCATTTTTTGCGTTTAGAAATTTGAACGGTCCCCGAAGGTGCACTTATGTTTCCGCACTTACAAATTCCAGACAAAACGCCTACACACTTTGCACTTATGTTCCCGACGGTGCAGTTATGTTTCCGCTTTTTGAAAAATTTGGTGGAAACATAACTGCACAGGTGGTGTACATAATTACTGTAAATGGTTTTTATTCCAACTGTAACACAAAATAAGCTTCTAGAACATACTATACGTAAACCATGGAAATCGACGTTGTGAATGAAAATGTAAATCAGAAATATATTAAATAAAACAATTCATTTCTCGTTTAGATGTTATTGCGCAATATTTTCCTAGAATATAATTTATAGAATCTGTGAACTTGAGTTATGCCTTATCTTATATGGCTCGAATCTTGTGCCAAATTATGTCAATTTCTGCAATAAATCATCGAAAAATTCTTTGTATCTACCTAGAAATGTCAAGCTTATGTAAGTTTGCGTAACTATTGATTGTACATCAATAACCGTCTGTCTTTAGGAATGGTTACAAATGTCTCACAGGCTTTATTTTCACGTAATTAAGGTTATTCCCGTCCTTAATATCATTATTTAAGCGGTAAGGGTCATATTTAGGGGGTATACCGAAATTTTGCTGCCAAAAAGTGTTTAATATGTTTTTTTATTAACCACTTGTATATGTAATCGAGCAGGGCACATGCGATTTTTCTACTTATGAAAACCAAAAACCAACGGTTTATTTAGGAATACCCCTAGCCATTCTGAACGGCACATATTATTTCGAACATAAATTTTAAATTAATATATAATTTACTAATTTAGCAAGTCAAACTGTAAAAAAATGCATGGGTCTAATTAAATCGAGAATTATCTGTCGAACAGTATGCGCTTAATGAATGTTTTGACATTTTCAGAACTGTTAAGAATGGGAATTATATGGCGAATATATGTAATTGTTTAAATTGGGTACTCAAGCCCGTGTCGGCATTCATTTGTGTGGCTTTAAAATTTCCCAGGATGATCATCAACGACGTACATTTTTATCGCCTAAGAAATAGTTTTGTGGGTCAAGATACTATAGCCAGTTAATTCTCACAGAACAAAAAGAAATGACACTTATCCTCAGTTAAAGCAGCGCATTTGTTTTTCGATTTTGATACTCATTTATTGAGAATTTACCTGGGCCAAGGCTTCACTTGAGTCATGTGGTTTCATGTGTTTAATGGGGCTTCATTTGGACCTTAAGTTTCACTTGGGCCGAATTTCTATGTTTTATTGCGAATGGTTCACTTGGGATCAAAACTTCACTTGGAGCTAAGGTACGGCAATTGCTGACAGACCACCCTAGTGCCGAATTGAAGCTTTGCGCCCCAAGTAATGCGCGACTTTATTTTAAGGGTTTTTTATTATTTTAAATAAGTTTTTTAATCGTGGCTGAGGTAAATACAGGAGCTTGTCTAATTCCGGAATAATTTGCGAGTTTGTCTCATGCTCCCTTTTTCCAACGAGTTTAAGAAAAAAAAACAGTTACAGGGGCCTCTTTCTCTATGAGGAATTAGTCGAAACTCTGCAGTGGTAGTGCAAAAAAATCATACCTTTCAATTTCATAACAATTTCACTTTAACCCGCTGGTTCGGTGGCTAACAACTCAAGTCACAAACTCACTTATGAACACTATATTTTGGTAACACTACTGTATAAAACCTTTGAAAGTCTCTTTCCATGACAGAGTTGAACATCCTGTTTATTTAAAACCGTGCACCCTTTTTATTCCAGCAACGTTTTCGCGTTTTAGAATATGGACGTAAAACCGAAAAAAAGTTGCGTCATGCCAAAAAAAGCTTTCTATGATTATATCATGAATAACGTGTTATAACGCTTGTCCTTAATCGAACGCATTGTTTTGATTGGATAAGCTCGGCCGGTACTGATTTTTGTGCTTTTTAGTCTTTCAGAATCGGAAGAGGCATTTTCGAGCTAGCTGCGGTCGAGTTCCGAAATTCGAGATAAATCAAGGAGAAAAAAGAAAAAAAAATCTTGCGGTATTGCACAACCAGTTATTTAACGGAAGAAAAAACGTTCGTACAGGAACACAAAAGTATGCTAAAATAATCAGAAAATTAGTACTAAAAACAAGGCTGGTTATGTAATGATAAAGTGAACAAATTTCACGAAAAAAAAAGTATAGTTTGTCGATCAATTACAGTTTCTTGAAATATTTATGTTGGTGCTAAAGCTTCTTTTGGTACCAATGCTTCTTTTGGTACTTGGACAGTTAGTTTTGTGAAGGAGCATTCACTTTTTAAGGAAACTGTTGTTTTTCCGGAAATTGCACTTTAACATTAACTTAAGCTTCTTTTTGGTACTGGCTTAGTACCAAAAGAAGCTTAAGTACCAAAGTAGAATTGGTACCAAAAGAAGCTTTAGTTCATGTTCATCTGAAATTTGCCGGAAAAATGACAATTTCCTCAAAAAGTAAATCTTCCTTCACAAAACTAACTGGCTAAGTACCAAGAGAAGCATTGATACCAAAAGAAGCTTTAGTACCAAAATAAGTTTTAATACCAAAAGAGGCTTTAGTACCAAAAAAGCGCTCCAGAACGGGCATGAGTCATGCCGCATGACTCAAGCGCGCCATCTGGGTTAGAAATAAATATGAGCAAAATCAGGAGTAACACGGGTACACAATTGCACAGTCTAATGCAAATAGTGTTCAATTTTCCAATTATAATTTCATTCTCAAAAAACGGTCGCGATTAAACTATCAACCACATTTTAAACACATTTTAAGTCATTCTTATTTCATCTATTGTTATACCACAGGTGGCGACTAGATTGTAATAATTTGTTTACGTTAATTAATTTTATGTGAACGTTATTATGTTCACGAAACATAAAAAACGTGTTTTAAAAACGTGACTCTGAATAAATATTTGATTTAGGTTGTCATATGCAACGATACTAGTGTTTTTGAAAAAAAAACCTACTTTATCATTAAAACAACATGTTTGACCCCGTTGACAATAGCATGATCATGATAATTCATGAATGAACAAAAAAATGGGCGCCATACAATGAGACGTTGATTACTATGTTCAAAATGACAGGCCAATCATGATTAAACCATACCTTTCATGATTACTCATGATTAAACGTTGCTCTTTTTTTCGCTGGGCAGATGATTAAGGGCAGACGGCTGGAATTGATGGATTTGACTGACCAGATCCGACTGATTTGGATACAATGGCACAATTTTAAAATGAAAACGGATATGCCCGCAAATGCGAATACATATATATCCAAAGAACTCGAACGTGATGAATTGCCGGAAATGAATAATGAAAAAAAATTGACTGATTTTTTTTGCCGCACCATAATTCGTTCGATTCAGTTTTTTTTTCTTTTTGAATTGATTATAAAATTCGGTACAGGTGATTGAACATGTTTCAATGGATTGCTCGGGCTTAATTTCCGGCCATAATTTTAGGGAGGAACTTAAGTCCGATTGTGTAAGACTCCTCGAAAATTTTGAGATTCATAGTTTTTTGTCAGAATAAACCGCAACTTTGAACGTTTGGGCATTTTCTAGAATTCACTCTAATTTTACTCTAATTCACTCTATTTTTCACTCGAGTTTTTTCCGAGCTTTCAAAAATCTATGACTATCTGGAAAAGACGAAATGAAGAAAACGGTCGACGTTCATGAAAACGCTGAGTACTAAGATTATTATATAATTTTATGAAAAATTGAAATTTTCATTTATTAGAGTACACTCCCCTTTATGATAAAGACCAATTCAGTTTCCGTAAGAAAAAAGGCTTAAATACGGACAATTTTCTGGTTTCTTATTGTCCAATATTTATTGCCTAAAATTATTGGACAACAAAATTTTACTTGTGCAACTAAATGTTAGTTTTATTTGGCTAAGACCTAAGCAAAAAACAATTAGAATGAAAATAAACGTGAAATATCGGCCAAAAATTTCGTATACAAAATGAAAGGGTCATTCGTTTAAAATCCAAAAAAAAAAAACTAAAGGATGTTTATTTACGATGAATCGCATGTTATTAAGCGATTTCACTTCTTGTGTAGTTTTTCTTTTACAAATTGTCACAAAAAAATATTCCAACGTGGTTTTGCGGATGTTTTTGGAGATTTTCTAAGCTCAAATTATACAGCACAAATGCAACGAAAATATTATCCAAACATAGGTACTGTTTGGCTTCTTCACCCTTTTTTGACCTCATAAATAAAATAGTTTTTTGAAAATGAAATTGAAAGCAAAAATTTCTTTTCTAAAAAACGATAAAATTAACTCTTGCTGGTGAATTTTTTTTTAATACAGGGCTTGTCATAAAAGAGTCACTGGTCACAAATAAGAGGCGGTTACCTGTAAATATTTAGACTAGTTGTTGGTGATCATAGGTGATCAAAGGGCATCATAGGTGATCATAGGTGATCATTGGTGATCATAGGTGATCATAGGTGATCATTCCCAATAATTTGTCATTAATTGTATGGATCGAAAAATGTTTCATAAAAACTTGGTTAGCAAAGAACCGCGGCAATGAAGAAAAAAACTTTTTTTGATCTACATTATTTCTAAACAATTTTCATTTCTAAAAACCACCTTTGTAATAGAAAACGTGAAACGTCAATTAAATTGTACGACTAATCAAATAGCTAATTTGTGAGATCCTGGGCTTCCTCCTTTTCCTATAGATAAAAAAAATTATTACAAGTCTTCAAATTGACGGTTAACCGCAAGTAACCGGCAGTAACAATTAGTCTTAAACAGATGGTTTTATTTCCAAAGTTTCCTTTAAGGATGTGGTAAGGTTACCGGTACAATTCCTGTTAAGAAAATTTGCTTAAATATTGAAACTCCTATTTTATACCCAAACACCCATGTATAGCAACATTCTCAAGTATAAAATACATAGGATGCGCCTTTAACGGTCACCTGTGTACCGGCCAAAAACTTTTGAAAATTTTTATGATCCTTTTTATAGGTTTATTTTCTAAATTTCGAAATCAGATTTTGTCTATGAAGAAACTGCATCGTGAAAACTCGTGATTTGATGAGAAAAAAAATATTTGTTACAAATTAGAAAAATCGAGCAAAAATAATTTTAATCAAACTACGTTTTTCGTTGATTCCGCCCTTGACGATCAAAGAATGACACGGGAAAAATTGAGAGACATCTGTGTAAATCGTTAGCATTGAGATGGTTTAGGACGCGAGATAAGTAATTACAAAGAAGCTTGAAAATAAGTGATCTGAGATCCAAACGCAGAAAAGTACCTCGAAAACTAAATATGAAGTCCGACGTTGCTCTAACTTATTTTCGAGCAAAAATTTGATTTTGAAAAGAAAATAATCATAAAATTTTTTGAGGGCGAAAAAATCAATTACACTAAAAAGGGTTTGCAAAAGTCTATTTGATCTGAACCAGTTCGCTCGAACACACGGTACACAATTTTATTAACTGTTAAAAACCAGAAGCTCAAAAGTTTGGTATCATGAGACAAAAAAATTTTAGCAAAAGTTATTTTAGGTTATCCAGCATTCTTTTTGAGAAAAAATGTGAGCATTAATTTCAGAGATTTCATATTTTTTCATCTTTGAAAGATTGGATTCAACTGCCAGCGTGTTAACATAAATTTCAATTACCCTAACTTGATTCCCATGAGCAACACGAGCTTCTATTCCCATTTTACTAACATTTAGAATACTGTGCTATACCGAACGATCAATTCATGATTTTTATGTTCAAACGTGATATTACAAGGGGATAGCATTTGCAATAGAACTCTGGAATACCATTTTTATGATGTTCTTAAAAGAGTAAAATTTTCGAAAAAGTATGGAAATTTATTAAAAGTAATGATAAAATCTCGAAATTATTTTTTTTTAATATAAAAAATATGAAAGCTAAATAAAAATTAATAAAAATTCTCAGAAAAATTATTAAAAACTTCAATAAAAATTATTAAAAATTTAAAAAAAAATAATTAGAAATGTCAAGAAACATTATTAAAATTTTCGAGGAAAATTATTAAAATTTTAAGAATTATTATAAGAAATTTGTTAAGAAATTATAAAAAAAAGTTACGAAAAATGCGAATTATTGTAAAAAAGACCGGAAAACGGAAAATTTAAAATAAGATAAATTGGAGTTTTAGTTCAAGATCTTTTTTATTCGTGACTTCAAACATTACTAATATTTATTTTCTAACTTCTGAATTTCGATCTTCAAAATATTCAAGAAGTAATTCAGCTTGAAATGAAAAAAAACTCAAACAAATGTTTACGTAGAAATATATGCTGTTTTGGAATATTTCAGATAGGCTTCCTTTTTGAGTATTTTTGTTGTTTAAACCGTATCTTATTCATGTCTTATTCGCCCTAACCTGCCACACCTTACTTTTCTTGTAGCCCGCACATAAATTATTGAGTCAAGTGGCAAAATGATTTTTTGGTCAAAAATGAAAATCACAAAAATTGCCTTTTGATCAAAAACGTGATACAACTATCAACATTGTTTTTCATGTTTAAGCATGGTAGAAAAAAAGTTTTTTGAACTACGTTTTCGAAAAATTGTATCTGTGGACTCATTTTTTACGGAATATCCTTTTTCCACTCAAAGTAGACGTTTATCGCCGCAACATGATTTCCTCATGTTTCTGAGTTTATAAAACCCCAATTTTTACCTGAAAAAATATTTAATTCAGTGATCTGTATTGAAACCACCGTTACAAAATGGGAAAATAGGTAGCGGCGATAAACGTCTACTTTAAGCGGCAAACGGATATATGTTCCAAAATTTCTATGGAAGTCTTATAAATGTCATTATAAGTCTTTGGGCATTTATACGCGACCGGTGGTCAATGGTTAAAATACTTCTTCTGTTCAAATTTTTTTTCTTCAAATTAGACGCATTTTTAGAAGTGGGGGCTCAGGTGACTACATTTCTGATGATAATGAACTTTGGCGAAAGTAAAATTAAAGGTCTATTTACAAATGGGGCTCGAAACTAAAACTTATAGCATTATACCGTCTGAGTACAATGTCGGCCACAAGTATAGACTAATGATCGGATGTTGAACCCGGAGACTACAGGTTGGCATTGACAAAACATACGACATGAGTTAAGGCGGATTTTGATTAGGGGGTAAGGTACACGCTACCAATTTTTTTTCGGTCATGTTGACAATCAGCAAACGTAAAAAAAACGAACATTTTTGCTAAAATTAAAAAAAACGTCGAACCATGATTAATCAGAAGATTCTACAACGTAATAATCGCATATATAAATGTATGAAATGTTGTTTTAACTTTAACAAAAATTCAATTTCCGGGTCAACTTGTATTCAAAAAATTATTCTGAAATGTGATGAAATCAGCGATCTGGTTATGTAGTGAAATGACGGGGTTTAAACATTAAAGATAGATTGAGTGATGTTTAATTCGCCGAGTTTTCCAGAAAACAACTTACGGTACGAAGGTTTTTTAAACCTTTTTTTTATTTTCAGAAAAGGTTTTTTACTTGGAGAACAAAAAATAAGCCATAACCACCAAATTTTGAAGAAAATCAAATTTATCACGTGACAGGGTGAACTTGAGCCAAAACTTCGTTATCTCACTACAATCCACTTTTTAATTTTACGTCGGATGATCAATTTACTTCTTTTTGAAGAAGAAGAAGAATTTGCTTTTTTTTTGTTTTCTTGGAGTCCCTATGTGGTTCAAAAAACTAGAGTAAAAATAAGAATCAAATTTGATGTTGGCGACGCATGTCTGAAAATCAAAAGAATTTGTTTGGTTACTAAAAAAACTAATTTATGTCAGCAATAATACTCCAAAGAAAATCATGATAAATCGAGATAAATCTTAGAGAAGATTCTATATTGGAGCCCATGTAATAACCACATTTATACAAAGAACGTTTCGACAAAATTCGATCTCATAGTAAAGCTGGGCGACCAAAATGGTCCGCGGTTTTTCTTAGTATGTTTCGACTTTTGCTTCTTCGTTCGTAATTTATTGCGCCATTTGGTGAAGAGTTAGGGTCGTTTTTCACTTCTACTGATTATGAAGACCCATTTTGCGAAACAGTTTAGCATTTTAANTTTTAACTCTCAGGGGGAAGGAGTTTTTGGGAACCCGTAGGGGAAAATGCGTGTAAATAAACACGCACTCAAAAAATTGACAATAATTCGCAATAATTCAAAGAAACTGGTAAAACCAAGTTGTAGAGCTCGTCAAACTACGTCTATCTGATTATTCAGAAATTGATTTGAGACACCAGGGTCCCCTACAAAGCTGTTTGAAATCTTCAACCTACGCAAAAAATAACATCGCCAATCGAATTTTCTCGAAAAGTTGAGGGGGTCACCAATACCCGTTTTACCCTACGGGGCCTCCATATGCCTTAAATCGACGAAAAAAGCAAGTTTGTCTATTTACACGCACGTGCGCGCACTTCCCCTGGGAGTTAAGTTTAAGTTCAATTCCGTGACAACGTTGAACTTTGATTCAAAATAACATGCGTCTCTGAATTAGCTTAACCCATGTATTACTTTGAATATGATTTACCGAATATCAAAAGTGTCATGAAATATCATGCTTTTCTGAGTCTAATAACTACATAACCAGTTATGTAACCAGTTGTTTTACTATACCTAAAGTCATGATTCTAACCAATTTTTGAACAGTGGTTTTCATTAAGGTTATAATGAGTTAGGTACTGTATATGAAAAATGCTATTTTTTTGGAATAACATGTAATTTTTTATGGAAAATCCCGAAAATCTTTCAATCAAAATTAGGGCCGCGCTCGGTTTCTCATTGAATAAGTACGATTATCGGCACATTTTGACAACATTCACTATTATTTACAAAAAAATAAGAAAGTAAAAAGCGTTCTCTTTGCCAAATTTTGGCGTATATCCTGTTTTGTAAATAAAAATGCTAACTAAAGCGAAACTAGACGAAAGTTTCGCCAAATTAGCTTAGACCTCCTGAGTCGAAACAGGTGCCGAATCACGAAATGGTCATAATAAAGAAATGTTCACTTCATGAGTTAATCGAACTTTTCTGAATCATTTCTACGAATTGCTCGCTTAACTTTCCTTCGCCGAGCTGGTATTTTTTGAATACGAGCTTTCGTTTTCACGCTGAAAACAGTGGGAGCGAGGTTTTTTAAAATGGAAAAAAATATGCATTTTTTTAAATCCGAAAACTCAAATTCTGTTCAAATAAGAGAAATGAAAAATAAACCATCAAACTTTTTCGAAAAAAAAAAAATAATAATTTGGCAATTCGACGTAAAATTAAAAAGTGGATTATAGTGGGCTAATCCAGTTTTGGCTCAATTTTGGTGTTTATGGCTTACTTTTTGTTCTCTATCATGAATTTACATTATTCTCTGTACAGTTTGTGATCACCATACTGAATTTTGTCCGATGTTATTTTATTATCTGATAAATGCCTAAATCTTTATAAACGGTGTCAACTGGTCAACGGTATTTTGTTATAAATTAAAAACTTTCTAAGTTTGAAACTTAGATGAACAGTTTGCACATAAAAAATGTCTGTATTACGCACTTTGAAAATTTTCAATCAAGGATTTTCACACCATTTAATGTCTGCCAAAAATTTGGCTGATGTGTAAATAGAAATGCTCATTAAACTGTTCGAAGGTTGTGACCAAATTGGCTTAGAAACTCTTGAGTCAAATGAAAAAAAAAATCGAAATGCCGCATTATGAAGTGGGCGACAATAAAGAAGTAACCTTAATTAGCTAATCTTGGTTAGCTTCATTCCAGCGTTTTTTTTTCTCTTTTCTTTTTTTGTTGTCCTAACTAAGCTTGACATCAAGTTCTGTCACCAAAGTGTCATTATAGCCATGAAAAAGATACCATAATTACATTTCATCTAGAGAATTTTACGAGGCATTCGATTTTTTTTTTGATTTCGATGGGGTCTCTTTAAATTGTCATTTAATTTGCTTTTATCATTTAGTGGGTTTACGGCATGTAGAAGTTGTTATTCCGTTACGGTATTTAATTAAGGACCACCCGGGTCTCCCGGACAGCTGCTCGAAATGTCCAACCTCCGCAAAAGACTTGAGCCCGGAACGTTCTTTTGCGTAGGTTGGGCATTTCAAACAGCTCAGCAGGGGGCCCATGTGATCCAAAGAAAATTTTGAATAATCAGATCGATAGTAGTTTGACGAGGTCTACAACTTGGTTTTACCAGTTTTGTTCAGAAAATTTTCAATTTGTCCACTTCTACCGTATCTACCACTGCTAACTGGATCTCTGTCTATCACGATTTTTTCTACTTTATTCTGGCTCACCATACCGTATCCGACATATACAAACCGTGCTACCGGCTGTAATTATTTGACATATATTGTGCAATTGAGTAAGTTAGAACACGAAACAATGTTGAACAGAAACGTATTGCTCATCCCGATTTTATCATCAACATTCTATATAGCTTGTATATATTAGACTGACAAATGTTTAGGAAAACGAGAGTTCATTTGAAGAGTAGTCATGTATGAGGTTTTTTATTTCGTTCCGAAACTTTTTTGAGATTTTGTTTCGAACGAAAAAAAAAATTGAAAAACATTTTCAATTAGATGCATTTTTGTTTAATTAAATATTTTATGACAACGCCCAAAAGTTGCCCCTTTTTATTCTAGAAATTAATACATCGACATACATGTTTCGTATTGTTTTCTAGAATTAAAAACGGCAATTTTTGAGCTTTGTCATAAAATAAGACACAGGATATACTAGGGTTTAGTTTACGGGAAAACTTTCTATCGTTATTGAAAAATTTCGGGTGTCCAACCTAGACTGTTACATTTTTGCTGCTGTTAAGGCTTACATAAAGCAGCAAAAATGAAACAGTCTATGTTGGACACCCTGTAGTTTATTACTCATGACGTATGAGTCATGCATTATGATTTTAAATCAATGTTCACGATTAATCACGATGCGAATGCAGTTCAATAAACAGAGAACTCGTTAACCAGTAAGGACCTTAAATTTTGTTAGACGTTCAACGTTTTTTCCAACGATATTAATTGAATTGTTCAAGTCCGACAGAGTAATTCCGGCTGCACCAACAATTGCCGGTGACAAAAAACATAAGACTAACCCGAGGGGTTGAATCGAAAAAAATTATTGCAATAATTTTAGATGTCAAACGGCATTGGCAGCACGGTCAATAGGAAAGGTGGGTAGCTGGGAGTTAACCTAATTGACGCACCAAAAAAGTGACAATGAAATGTAAACTATTTTTGCTAAGTCGTGTTAGTTCCGTAGAACAAAAAGTCTGTCGGATCATCATATCAATGCTTAGACGTGTTTTAACTGCTTGGGCTGATTTTTCCGATTCAACGGTGTTTAACTCCCCCGGATTTATTTTTCTAACTTTTTTTCCGAAAGTAGGTGTAAAATTGGACAAATGCCGGCGGTAAATACGTATTTAGTGGACCGGAGCTTTCGATTTCAACTTTATTGGGGATAATTATTTCACCATTATCATTTAACATCATACTTTGCATTCCGTATCAAAACGATATCAATTAATTCGGAGGGTATAATAACGTGCTTCTCATTTTTCAAAATTTTGTATTGGGTTAAAAACGCGAAAAGCGCGAAGCGCGTTATTATACCTCATACTGTATGCAAGACAATAATCGCCTAAAAAATCACTTTTGTAGAATCTAGAACTTTTATAATTTTCATTTTTTTATAAGATGTCGTGATTATCCTTAAATATCGGACTTCCATAAACAATTATGACCTTCATGAATAATCATGGTCCCATATAAAAGCACAACAAATTTAGGCACACAATTAAGTGATACTGTAACCAAAAAGGTAGGAATGCATTTTTCGAGAAAAGGGCGAAAAAGTCGATTGTGGTCACTAACTCTTTATTTTAACCATGAGAATTTTGAAAAAAAAATGTGGTAAAATTCGTGATACATCCGGTATATCTTGAAACATCGTTAATCTCGTGAACCACTAGATCATGAAAATGTCTTTCGAAGTAAAACCAAACCTTTTTAGCGAACTTTTTGTCTCAAAACAATTCCTACCGAAAAAAAATCTTTGCCGTCTAAAAAAATTGGCGTTTCATTACTGGTTAACGATTCGCTTATTTATTGAGCAGTATTTGGAATTAACCGTGCACGTTTTAACGATTTCCGTTTTTGTGAACAAAACAATTTCTTCCTTATCAAAATTACTGCCCACGACAGCTAATACGGCCGGTTTAATTAGATAAATATTCACTTTTTTTTTCTACTTTTCTTGTTAACCGTTATTATCTGATTGGCCGTTTTGCTTGTACATATTAATGATGCATGAATGATGTGAATGGAAACATCGAGCGATTTTATGGTGAAACTAATGATATTACCGTACCCACCAATTATATTCTTAAAACTCTGGGAAAAACTGTGGCACCGACAACGGCACGATGGTAATTAAAGGATATATGTTAACCTTGCACCGTATTATTTTCCAAAACATACTCAAAACATACGAAAATATCATAATTGTCCACCTCAAGGTCGCACCGGTACGATTGTTCAATGTGGTCATATAATTAAATTGTTCTTTTTAGAAATGTTATTAAAGTTATTAGACGAAAGGCGTATAAAGAGGACAATTGTTTTGTGTTTGATTAAAACAAAATTTTGAGTTTGGAAATTTTAAAGAAAAATGTTTTTCAAAAAACGAGACAAAAAATGACGACTTCGATTAACGCAAAACCATGAAGAATTTTTTTAAAACTTTCTTGAATGCAAAATTGCGAGATTTTTGTCGCGAACAACCTATAAAACCTATAAAAATCGATTTTAGCCAATTTTGGTAAAAATCCACTTGACAGCTTTCTTCTCTATAATTTACACAGTACACAGGGTGCGCCGTTATGTTTTACAAAAACATTCGAAAAATAGTGAAACATAATGGCCCGATAGGGAAAAAGTGAAACATAATGGCGTAAGGCTTAACATATAAAGATATTTATTAGGGGAAAATATTTTCTGAAAGAAGTGAAACATTACAGCTCGCTCGGGAAAAAGTGAAACATAACGGGGTGAAACATAACGGCGCACCCTGTGTATTGTACCAGGAAAAAAATCCGAAAACGAGTAGTAGACGGAAATGCTGTATACGTTTATCGAAACAACGCATTTTCTAATCGCGTAAATAATCTAACCGCAAACGGCAAACCTAGCTCTAAATACTCAAGTACGTGTAAGCACACATTTTTGACCGTTTTTTTCTTAGAAGGAACATTTTTCAGCCTTTTGCGCAGCTTTTTTGAGCCGCAGGAGAAAGATTCGACGAAATCGATGAACACGGTCTTTTTTATAACTAACCTTTAAGGACCGGTCAGAGGCGTTGTTTACAAAGTCAACGTTGTAGAAAAACGCTCTTGGAAGCGATAAGAAGCACACAGTTATACAATGTGTTATTCTAATGATTAACGGAAAGTTCACTGCATACAATGGTGCAACTTTCGGCACCATAATTGTTGTCGTTGAACTTGGAAAACGCGNCGTATAAAGAGGACAATTGTTTTGTTTTTGATTTAAACAAAATTTTGATACTAAGCTTTCTCAAAAAATCGATTTTTCGCCAATTTTCCTAAAAATCCACTTTGAGGTTTTCTCCTCTAGAATTTATTACTAAACTCTATTAAATTTAATAATTTTAATAACTAATCTCTAGAAAAAAATTATCATACAGAGCGTTCGTCATAAAGTTTAAGTCGGGAGACAACCATCTAGAAATTAGATAAAAAAAATACGTGCTTAGCACAGCGGAAATTCATGGCGAACGCTCTGTACCATGACAAAAAATAGAAAAAAAAATCGGAAAACGAGTATAAGACAGGAATGTTGCATACGTTTACCCTAACAACGCATTTTCTAATCGCGTAAATAATCTAACCGCAAACGGCAAATCAAGCTCTAAATACTCAAGTAAGTGTAAGCACACATTTTTGGCCGTTTTTTTTCCTAGAAGGAACATTTTTCTGCCTTTTGGGAAGATTTAATAATTAATTATTTAATATTAAGCCGCAGGATAACGATTCGACGAAATCGATGAACACGGTCTTATTTTAATAACTGACCTTTAATCGTTAAGTATCACGAAGTGATGCTGTTGTTAATTTGACAAAATTTACTAAAAAAGAAGCTTTATAGCGAAAAAAGACAAATTCAAGATACAAAGTAGTTGTGACCTCTCTAAAGACACTATGCAACGTGTTTAACGACAACCTGATGCTATATACCATTAATGTGCATAATATTTCTCATAAGAAAAGTAAGAAAACCATGGACGTAATGAAGTTTCTGATTAAAAAGTTTGATGTTAACGGTGTCCAATGGTTAAGCAATCTAAATGTCTGAGTGAAATACGCAAGTTCCACAGACATAAACTTATTAACTAGTAGACACCGTTTACAAAATAGATACAATTTACGTCGTGAAATAACATAATATACTAGAAAAATAACGATAATAGTCACACACTGCCTGCTTGAAGTAACAGTTCCACTGTAAATAACATTTATGTGCTATTTTTGGGTTTCCTTTAAGCAGGCGGAACTGTTACTTTAAGCAGGTAGTTCGTAGGCAAAAAACTGATTGTTACTTTAAGCAGGTAGGTGGTATACATGATATGTGCTTTGATTTTAATATACATGTAATATTTTATAATTTATAAAATCGATGATAAAGGTATCAAAAGATTTAGCATTTTGTTAAGATATGACCGGTTAAAACGCCAAATAGTATTTAGATTCGAAAAACGCAAATTAGGATGACATGCACAACGAACGGAAAAGAACGAAAAAGAAGCAGAAAATAAAATTTTCCATTTTTTCCACTCATTGATGTGATTTCACCGTCGTGGAATTTAATATAATTTCAAGCACATGGGACTAAACGCGGGGATAGCAACGAATTTTGTTGACCTTTATGCATCACAAAAAAAAATACGAAAAAATCAGATATTAAATTTATTAGAAGATCTGCCGTTCCATTTTTTCGAGTTTGAGAGAAGGAGCGAATAGAACATTTTTTATTAAAGTTTTTTTTCGGTTCTAAATAACAGAAACAGGCCAAATTTATATACTATATTTTTGGGTTAAAAAGGTTTTAACAAAGGTTTAAATTCAAATGAAAATTGTTTTTAGACGAAAACGCTGGAAAATGGGCTTTAAGTGTTTTTTAAAGAAAATTATTTTATATTATGACCTGTTATTTCAAATGGGTACTACGAGAATGTAGACGGCGAAAAAATGGGAGGAAATATTTTTTACTCAAATTTTGTTTCAAAATTTTTCACATAAAATTTGGTTTGACCCGTCTATCATCGATTTGGGATTTGAGGCCATTTTGATGAGATATGAGGCAAATAGGCCGCTGTGTGCCAATCGTCACACATTGATACTCAAGAGTTAAATACTTGGTTTCTGATCAATTTTGTTTAAAACTATCAAAAAATGAATTATCAACGCCTTTTTCATTTTCTTACTCTGTCGTGGAAAACGTTCAGATTTATGGTTTTAGATAATTTTCCACAAATATACTCTCACATTTTGGCCTATACACGCGAAAAAAAGAACTTACAAAAAGAATAAAATTACATCAAAGACTATCAAAACAAGCTTCGGCAAAAAATATGAAAAAAAAACTGGGATTAACTTCTAAAGGGCTCTGTCGGTGCTCGTCATCAAGTTCATTGAGCGTAAAAATACAAATCATATTCGAATTAAAGTACTGTGTGTGTGTGTATGCATTACCAGCGCATTTCGGCCAAATGGATTCAAAATGACTTGATTTTACGTCCTGAAGGTCGAGTGTGATGCAACTCATAAATGCCAAAACTGTATCCAAATTCTAAGTCCTTACTTTCGCTTTAATTGCGCTCATAAGTAAACGCGTCGAACGAGCGCAATCAGCATAAAACTAATTAGGTTTATAAACATCGTTCGTCCTGAACTATAAATATGCTTAAAATCCGGTTAGTCAGGAACACATAAATCATAAAACAAATATCGTGCGTCAAACCTCAAAATTTGCCCATTTATATTCTAGAAATTAATACGCATCGAGGAAGATTCTAAAAATAATTGTGGAAGAGAAAAGCGATGGAATTCTTCTCCGATGCGTATTGATTTCTAGAATGAAAAATGGGCGAATTTTGAGGTTTGACACATGATATAAAGAAAATTATACAATATTCCGGAAAATATTTAAATTCAATGAAAAAATACATAAAATATCAAAAAAAAAAAAATCTTGCAATAATTTCTGAAACTACAAAAATATAAAGTAAGTAATTATTTTTTTGTGATATGTATTCGTCCTAACTTATAAGGTCACATAACCATTTTTCGGCTGAAAAAATTCTAGATTTCGCTACATATATTTCCGAGACTTCGTTTTCCGCTTTTTCGAAAAATGTTTTCAGCTCTTCCATTGGATCAAAATAGTATTTCGATTACTGTTTCACGAGATATCATGGTTCTTAAAAATATTAAAACTTAAGAAACAATGTTTTTAGCATTTTTGGTGGAAAGCATCGTACAGTCCTGTATCCCTAAAGGGCCATCATGTTGGTTCAAAAAAGACGGCCCATAAGTATATAACAAGTATTTACCGTATGACAACGCTCAGACTGAAAGGCTATCAGCAATTTTCCTACGGCTTGTAACGGTATTATGAAGTCACCGTTACATTCTGAGCTCTGTCACACGGTAAAATAGACTATATTGACCTTTTTAACTAGAAATTCATGTCCCTACTTTGCAACTCATTATTATTAAAGGTATTATACCACTCAATTTTGTTTATATAAATGTTAAAAAACGGTACTATAAATGTTAAAAAACAGTACCTAAACTGTCTAAAACTGCGTCACCAGATTGCGCACACCAACATTCATAAATATTTTCGTTATCAGTATGTACATGTGTGATGCAGTGTCTTATCGGATTGTGTGAACTGCTTTGTAACATTTTGTTTTATCCGAAATAGTCTGTTATACGTTTACGTTTAGTTAACGCCCGGTGTTAAGGCTTACATGTTAAAAAAAAATTCTAAATCATATTTGAATATTCAAGTCAGTGTAACTGTTTTTTTTTTCTCTTTTTTTTCCCGATAAAAATCAAACTGTTTTTTTTGTGCAGTGATGCAAATTGCAATTACATAAATCAATTATTTTTTGGCCTTCAAAATCATATTATGGTCATGATGTTCCATGGTATAAGAAGTGTGATTTATTGATTTCATTCTGGTTTCGTTAGTGCCAACTGTTAAATACCGTATTCCATCATATAATTGTCAAAAGTTTGAACAAAACGAACTCTTTAGAAGAACGGCGAAATCGAAGAAAGTCCAATTTCACGAAAAATGATGTTTCATTTGATGCTACGTCTCACTGAAAGTTTTTTTTGTCATATGTGGACAGGAGGCGGGCCAATCAGAATCCTGCATTTAACCTACATGTCACAAAAATAGGGTAAGATACATAATCAATTTTGGTTTCTCCAAAATATGAAAGTTATTGAAGATATAAAGTTCATATCTTTTATTATAAAAGCAATTTTTTTACAATTCACTTCCAAGCAATAAGAAAACGTTTTCAACTTTTAACAAAAAAAAAAAGCAAGTTACTTCGATTTCAATGCCTAAATGGTTGTTGCCAAGTTATAACGGGCTTTCTTTAATCGTATCATTTACGTGTCATGTTTGATGACAGTATCCGAATCACACTGATATTGTATTGATTGAAACTAAAAAAAAATGTAAAATATATCTCGCCGCCCGAGCAACTCACCGAAAAAAAAAGAACTAAAAAAATTCAAAACCAAATTTGTGCTTGAAGAAAATAAGGGAAAAGTGCGCGCACATGGTTGGCAAAATAGGATTAGTGGGACGGGTTAAGCGGCGTATCAGTGGGTTACTACGGTAAATCCGTTTACACATCATGGACCGGGACGCTGGTCACAAATTTCGCTTGAAATATGACATGCACAACTAGGCGGCCGTTTATTCACTTTTTATATTGATAATTATATATTAATATCGTATCGTTTTAATATATCGTTTTTTATTGTTTAGTAATTTTATCAACAACTATCCACTCAGCTGAGCAGTTATCTTAACACAAAAACTTTAAATAAAATTGAGTTAACTTCACCCGTTTTGCCCCGAACGGTTCCTGTGCCCACCCTTCCCAATTATTCCACTGATTTCCGAGGCCCTACTCACTTATTTTAACAATTTCCCGTTATCTTTACTGACTGGTTACTATAAACAAACGTCATTTTGATAAGTGCGTAACGAAATTTCCGAAACAAAAGCATCAAACTAAATGAAAAATTTGTATTATATTTCAAAGCTCAAAAATTGCCGTTTTTTTTATTTCAGAAACTACTACGGAGTAATTTTTTGTTGTATTATTTTTCTAGAATAAAAAGGGCAGTTTTTGAGCTTTGACAATGTCAAACAATGTCAAATTGACATATAATGCCACCGTTTTTTATTGAATTTCTAGAAAAATAACGTTTTCAGATGTTCTTGCCTCTTTTGTTTTTCCATGAAAAAAATGTTACCGCTTCAATTAGTAGGTTATATGGCGAAGTAAAAGTTACTTCTCACCCGGCCTAATGACCCCCTATTTTCTCCGAAAACAACTCTCAATTGTCACAATTGAGTCATTTTATATAAGAAATTTCTTAAGTTTTGTTTTACTGAATTACAACACAGGAACTGTGCGGGTGTGTATTGACTGCACATAATAGTTTGCGAAATTTCCGCTACGTTTTGTGCTTGTTTGTGCAACTTCTAAAGTGATTGATGACAAATCATGAAAATAGACTAAATTCATTTTTGTTCCAGAAATGTTGTGAAAATAAGGGCCACGACCGTTAAAAGGACTAGAAAGAGAAATTGGCGTTCATGCAATTTTTTGTGAAGTTGAATAACAGACGGCGGAAATGAAAAAAAAATAAGGCGTTTTCATAACAAATACAAAACCCTAACCGGGTTAATTATAGAAAATAGTTAAACACGTATTTATACTGTGCATTCACGTATATTCACGAACGTCACTTATTTTATTTCCTACCGCGAATTAGATGTATTTTTAGTGTCCCCAAATGGTAATAATAGCTTGATACTGGTTGGGAAATTATAACCGGGACAGGGTAGTTGGCGACGGTTTCCGAGAATGTTAAATAACCAACAGTTCATAATTACTTAACTCCTGTTGTCACCACAAGATTTTAGTTTTAATTAAATTTTTATATAAAAGTATTTATACTTCTGCCTTAGTTTCAAAACATTGTGCTGAACGTCGATTTTAATTTAGTAGGTGAAGGGACTTTCGCGACCATTTGTGGTCGCGAAAAAACCCGTTTATGAGTACTTTTGCGACCGCACCTCACTCCAGTTTTTATCAATGAATATGGTTTGGAATATTTTTTTTATCGATTTTTACTTAACCCGTTTGTTTAGCATTTTTTAGAAAAACGGAATTATGACCACCTGTCTACGGAAGTTAACAAAACGATGGAGACAAGAATGTGTTAACCGCCAGGGAATTTTATTAACAGGGTCTCCAGTTAAACTAGAAAAAAAATTCTCGAATAGACTGTTAACTTCCATGAATGGTGTTAACTTTCGGGCATTTTGTTAACTTTAGGAGCATTAACTTTCGTAGACAGGGGAAGTCGAAAAAAAGTTCAATCTACCAGCTCAGCATGTTAATTTTTCTTTTTTTGGACATTGTTCTTGTTGACCTGACGTAAGGCCGAGCTGTTATTTTTTCATCGGTCAGCATCAAAAAAGAGAAAGAAAAATCAACCGAAAGTTTGTTACATTCTGGAATTTGGAATAACAAATGAACACGGCCAAGGTTTTTTTCTAGAATTACAAAAAAAAATGGAATCGAAGGAATTTAGCTTGATGATGTAACGAACAGTTTTACCACCACCCAATTTCTTTGTAAACATAATTGTCGCTAATTAAGTGTGCAAAAAAGGCGTGCACTTTTTTTTTCTTTCAAATCGACGTGGCAGTGTTTAGACGAAGCTGAAAACGAAAAATATCCAAGCCCAATATTTTTTGTATTTTTTGGAGAAGGCAAATAATCGCACTAAAGCTTTCTTGAAAAATGGGCGGAAAATTTGGAAGTAATACACATGTCATCACACAAAGCTAACTAGGGTCTTTCAGCTGTGTGTTTTTGAGAAGTAACTCGAAACTTCGGATTCGGCGTAAAGTTGTAAAAAATATTTATTTATTTTTCGCGATGCGCAATAAGGCACCAAAGCGTCAAAAAGGAACAGTACGCTTATTTGTATGAAACAAATTGTTATAATTATTATTATAATAAAATCTATAGAAAATATGAAAAAAAGTCTGTAAAGTCTATGTAAAAAAATTATTTTCGGAAAATTTGTGTTACGGATACTACAGGCTGGACGGTATAAAAAGCGACCAATTGTTGACAAAAATTCTTGAATATGCACTCTGCGACATTTCACTTGTCAACAATTGGTCGCTTTTCGTACCGTCCAATCTGTATATCGTTTGTCACAGCCCAAAAATTACCGATTTATGTTCTAGAAAATGATTCAAAACATTTTATTTATTCTGATTTTCTAGAATAAAAAAGTCACTTTCGAGCGTTGATATACAATACAGCCAAAATTTACAATTGATATTTAATTAACAAATATAACATTCTGAAAAGGCCAGAAATTAATATAACTGTAAAACAGTTCGGTTGTTATCGATGGCATATATAGAAACGAAAAATTAGATAATCGAGATGTTGTATGAACAACGGAGAGAGCTCCAATTGGAACATCTTATATTTGTATTACATCAAAGGTCATGCCCAACGAAATGTTGAAAAAACATTATCAAATGAGAGATTGGAAAAAATGTAAAGCGCTTACATAATATAACAGTTCGGGCGTACCGATGAGCCCTAGAGAAGGAGTTCTATAATGAAATAATATTTGCTAGATGTGCCGAGTTAAATGATGCAATCGTAACGCAAAGATAAATTCTGTCAACCGGAACTCATTTGAGAAAAAAAAACGCAAACTTTTACTTATTATACGCCAAAGTCCAAAAGTTGCCGTTTTTTTTTGTTCTAGAAAATTCTACGCCGCGTTTTCCTAGTTTTATTTATTTTCTAGAATCAAAACGGCAACTTCTGAGGTTTGACAATCCCAGTTATAATACTCGTTGTCGGTCATGAAAAATCGGCAAGAAACGCTGATTTAGCACTTTGCCGGCCTAAAACCCACTTGGGGACGTCTGCGCTTTATTACGTTGAAAATTCAACATTTTTTTTTGAAATTTTGTGATAAAACATGGGGCTTATTATAAGGTCTGGGATTAAGTCCGTTATGCGGCCTTATGGTTTTTTTTAGAGTTAGGTCTAATTATTTTAAAAATCAGGTCTAATTGTTAAAAAAAAATTTTCGTTCGTTTATACAGCAAAAATGTTGACAACCAACCATCAACAAGAATAGTCTCACCATTAAAATACCGAAAACAGTTATTATGAGTTATTGCAACAATCCGCAATTAACAGAACTAACACAATATGACGTCGCATAACATGGTGGCTATAAGGGCCGATGAGGGTTGTTGTACGAATTCGTTAGAAATATCTAATCCGCCCGTCGAACAACAGCTACGTACATTTGTTGTCACCTGGACGAATTGGCAACCAGAAAAAAACTTAAAATGTAGAAACTTAATTTGTTGTTAAAAAATGAACGTTATCTTAACGGTTAAAATACAAAAAAAAATTTGATAAAAAAGAATGACCCCCTGCGCCGTTACCGTGCCACCCGAATGCGTCCCCATGGCGTGGCATTAAATAATTAACCATAACAAATTTCGTTACTCCTTTTATAACAGCCGAGTTTTATGAAAACGACCCAGTTAGATTCTCATTAAATTTCTCAAAAAAATTTGAAATTATGTCGGTTTCAAAAGTCATAACCAAGTCCGCACGTATCGAAATTCACCCAAAAATCTAGAAATTATGAGCCTTTTATCAGATTTGATTTTTCAGTCAGTAGGATATGGCCCATCCATTAGATTATAACAAGCAAGCAAGTTTTGAGAAATTCAATGAGAATCGAACTGGTTCATTTTCATAAAACTCGGCTGTTAGAGTAATTTCGAATTTGGATGGCGAGAAATATTGAAAATAATCTAGAATTAACCAAAGTGCGCGGTATACATCAAAAACTCTATAATCGACAGCAATTATGAAACTTAATTTAAAATTTAGAGTGATATTTGGTTCTATATATAACTAACACATGGCAATAACGAGTCAATATTTCAAAATACAAGTTCTAAAATATAGTAATATAACTACTAAATTACAGTAGCTTTTTGATTACTTCGTCTTAAGTTTAACATTCAGCGTTTCTCACATTGGGAGTTAAACTACGCAGTGAAAACCGCTTATTGCCCTACAGAATTTCAAGAGGAGAAAAAGTGAATTTTAACATTGATAGTCAATGTATACTCTGTAAAAAATAGAAACGGTTTGAACATGCTACAGTATGTTCGAGATATACTCATAATGAAGTTTAAAAAGTTGTGCCAAAAGTATAGCTCGAAGATACTGTATACACTAATATTTTTTAAAATTTTTAAAAGCTATTTTTGCCTAATTAAGACGATCCAACCAAAAAAAGCGAAAAAAAAAATTTGCCAAATTTTTTTAAAAAATATTAGTGATACTTGATTTAATAATTTCTGGAATAAAAAGCCTTCCAGATAATCGAAATTTTCGAGTTTGCTGATTTCCTTCATACAAAAAAACGGTATTGAACGAAGATTTATTAATAAACCTAAGGTTTTTTCGAATTTCATCACAAAATATTTTCTAGATTAGCCATTGAAAAAAAAACTGTACTGCAGCAATGAGGATTTCGGACAATATACAGACTGGACGGTATAAAAAGCGACCAATTATTGATAAGTTTTTTTTAATTTCTTGAATACGCAATCTGTGACATTTCAATTGTCAACAATTGGTCGCTTTTTATACCGGCCAGCCTGTATTTGTCAAAAAAGGTTCGTCTGACATTTTTTTTGTTTTTGGAACTTTTTCACGGCAACAATAGTTTGATGAAATAATAAAATCGCATTCGAATTAACCTGTCGCGGACGCAATGAACCACAAGAAATAAGATTTTAAAAATAAGAGTATTAGTTTCTTTTCGATACGGATTTCGACCTGAAGCTAATAGAAAACAATCAAAAACGAAATGGAAAGGTTTTTTTTTCTAAAATCAGGGTTTTTCATGAGATCATGCAGTAAAAAATGACAAAAAGCAAATTAAAACTTCGTAATACAAAATAGCCGGTCTGGTTTTTAAATGATTTTATGAAAGATGTTACGTCGCATTCCATCGTAACGTATGACTCGATCCTTGTAAATATTGTGAATTTCAATTTTTCTGGTATGCCAAGAAATAATCAATTGACGATAGATTTTTGGACTAAACACAAATTTTTTCACAAATTTGAAAAAAAAAATCCTTACAAAAATGCGACATTTTTATCAAGTGTTTGTCATGGTTACACCTACAACATGCCCAATTTGTTTCAGACTTATATCATTTGGACTTTAGTATAAATTTACACGAGTTTAGTATGGGAAATATTTATCCTTTGGGGAGTTTTCTTTTGAAAAGTCGGATATTTCCAAAAATAACAAACGCCAAATTCGGAGAAAAAAGATAAAAAAATTAATAAGCGTAATCCCGAAAACTTAACCTTATATCCAAGTTTGTGATTTTTAAAGTTTAAGAATTTTGACTTATCATTTAGAAAAATTAAAGCCCGTTTCTTAGCAACACAATTGACACGTCCTTAATATGGTACACATTTTTTGCTAAATAATGAAGATTTTCTGAAATGTATTTCCATTTTTAGATTTCGGCCTGATTAAAAGAGTAAATGATTAATTAATTTTAATTGTTTATTTAATTGAAACTCTTTTTGTTTTGTTTTTCAATTTTTATGCTAAGGTTCTGTCATGTGCGGTTGATTTAATAAAAATTTCTGAATTATTATTATAAAATAATTAATTGAGTAAAAATACATTAAAATAATAAGATTACAAATTATTTATTTTTAATCAAGGACATAATCTTTAAGTTCTGTTTTTTTTTTAATTATCCCAATTTTGATTTTTTGGCAAAAGTTTTACCAAACTTTTACCATACTTATTTACCGTTTTCATAATTATATTTTCGAGTCTTCAGGTCTCTCTCTTAATTGATATCTCTGGGAATCATTAGTCTATAAATATTGAACTTTTCCTGTGGCATTGGATGTACTTCATCTTCGAACCCTCGAAGTATTCCAAAGGTTCGCGTATTGGAATTTATTCCAGGTACGTGATTATTTTTGTGCATTTTTGCTGCACTTTTTTTTCTTCCAAAAATTAAAATAAGAGTTTTTTTTTTCGGGTCGTCTCACTTTACGCTGTCTTCGTCATCGATTTTTTCGCGCAGAATTTTTCAATCTCTAATTTTACACCGGTATCGGCGTAATCTTCGTTTTTTCGGCAAAAGTCGTCTCTTACACTCAGAACTCTCCTGTCGAATTTTTCAAAAAAAGTAGTTTTACAAAAAACGTCAAAATACAAAAAAGTTATACAATAAAAAAATGTGAAAAATATATATATATTTTTGTCTCTTTTCAGATCAAAGTTCTAGAAAAAAAATCTTTCGATTTATCACTTTTATTAATTCTCTTTTTGTTCGATTTTAATAAAAAAAGGAGCAAATCAGATTTTTTCAAGGTTGTCTAATTTTACGTTCATCAGCGCTTGTTCGGGGTACCGCTGGCTACTACGCGATCCGCAGTAAATTTTCGCGAAAGCTCGCGAGCGCCTCCTCTGAAAACAATAAAAAATAAGCGTCCAGCGGAGGAGCTGATCAAACATGATCGTGATGCAGCAGGATCAACCAAAAGAGGGCACTAGCGAGTTGAGAAGTTGTTGATTTGACGCGTATATGACATTTGCTGGAAGAATATGAAAAACTCGCGTAATCTCACCGAAAACGTTTCGAAATTTAGTGACAGTTGCCAACATCTTATTGGCGGAAGATTGAAACAATTGAAAAAGACTTAGCTTTAACTTGTGTCTACCGAATACTATTAACGATGAATTCAGCATAGTTGAATAATCGGTATTAAATAAATAAATATTTATATACACCATATAACCATGTGAGATAACACCATTTGGGATAACAGTTTGCATTTGAGATAACAGTTTGCACTTGAAATAACACTTTTTTCGTCATTTTTTGCATTTATTTTTTCCAGCATTTCCGCCTACGCACTACCCATGTGAAATAACAGTTTGCAATTGAGATAACACTTTTTCTTGCATATTTATTACATTTTTTATCAGTTCTGAAAACAAATTCACTCTCAAAAGACATTTCAGCTGCCATATAAATGTTAAATGTTCGGCTAAATGGTTGAAAATTTCAACTTGAAATGTTTGGCGTTCGCTCAAAGTCTTACAAAAAAAATCTAAGCCGTTTTTTCAAATTTTAACGCTCTTTTTGAGCCCCTTAACTCTTTTGAAAACGTTGTCCAGTTAATCCGTCAACATTTGGTATTTTTTCGAGTTTGATAACATAAAAAGTACAACAAACAGTTTTTGTCAAAACAATCAACATCAACTTCTTCCAATTTTCATCGACTCTCTTTGACATCATTTGAAAAATAACGATTTTTTTTTTGATTTTTTGTTCATTTTATAATTTACTTGTCAATTTGGAATTTAAATCTAGAGAAAAAGCCAATTTGCATTTGAGATAACACTGTTTTTTTTTGTTCAAGTTTTCCAGGGTTTTAACCTACGCACTACCCATGTGGGATAACAGTTTGCATTTGAGATAACAATTTGCATATTAAATAACACCTTTTTTCGGAAAAAAAATGTGTTATCTCACATGGTTAGGTGGTGTATAAATAATCATGTTTAATATCAATTTGAAATACCAACTTCTCTAGCATTAAACAATAAGTTTCCAGTTAAAAAAAGTTTTTTCAGCATACATGCATGTCTGTTTACCAGCAAAATATCGGAGGACAAATATAAAACGGAGATGCAGGAGTTTTGTGAAGACAATTCGACGTGAAGAAAGGATACATCGCCAAATACGGGCCCATATTTGGCGAAAGCGACCCTTATTTGGAGGGCCCTTAAAGATGTACATCTATAAAATTCCGAAACAATTAATAATTTTAAACACAGAAAACGTGTACCTTTTCCTTTTTAAATAATATTTATTTCCTTTTAAATAAATATTTCACACTAAAAGGTATTTATTACAAGAAAGATTTGGTAGATAACACAAGTCGATACCCTTTAAGGTACTAACTAAAACTAATAGTTTTATGATAACTTTAATTTGTATACCTTATCTAAGATAAGGTATACAAATAAAAGTTATCATCAAACTAAGGGTATCGACTTGTGTTATAAAGCCTAAAATTTGTCTTCCAAAAATCGGGATTCGGAAATTTTCGCCAAATGTTTTTTAGATTAAAAGACTGTTTATTTGAAGTTCTCAAAAGTAAGAGCAAAAAAAAATTGAATGGTTTGCTAAATAACTGTGGTCTGAAATTGTTTGGTTTTGAACGTATGGCTAATAATCGATTAACCGTTTTTCAGTTTTCGAATTTAAGTTTGATCTTGTAAAGCCACAAACCAAAAAGCGAATTCCACGCGTATTTTAACAACATTTTAAATTTATTTACAAACTTAAATATCGTAATTCAACCAAAACACCGTACAAAAGTTTCACTTTCAATGTGAACTGGGCCTACAAGATTTATGTTAAGTTTAAGTTTTCGGTTAAAACTCATGGAGAAAAATTGATCAGTAAGCGTAATCCGCGGAACACACGCAGATAAAAGGGATTTAACTCTCCAATACTGTACTGGATGTGTCAAACAAATTATTATTTATATAGGTTTTGAACAAAACAAAAAAAAAATTGCTTGAAAAATCAGTCATGAATAGGGGTGGACCATGGGTCACTGAAAAAAATGTGAACTTGAACGAGACAAGTTGTGAATTTGATAATCCGGCTTCCGGATAATTTTGACTTCGCGATTTTTTTTAAGTTATGCAAAAATGTCTCAATCGCCACATACTGGCGCTAGAGAGCTGTTTATAGTTTTCGATACCGTAGTTATGTATCTAGAATATCTTGCGCATGAATTGAGTTAATAAATTATTCTTTGTAGGAAACTGAAGAAAAATGGCCAATTCTTACCGTGAAATTGTCGGTGTTTTTTTTTTAATTTCACTAAAATATCGATTTTTCGGTATTTTGAAACACCCTAAGACAAATAAACAGAAACCGCAAAAGTGAAAATGTAGAACATAGTCAATGAGAGTTTTTTGATAGAAATAAGATCACTAGGGGTCATATTAGGTCATCCAGGGGGTCATAAAGGTGTCAAAGTTTACCAATTTTTTAATTTCATTTTAATAGGCTCTAGTAACTAGTAATATACCGGAACATACCGGAATATGATGCGTTGGAAGAATTTTTAATTAGTCGCATCAGACGCGAAGGATTTTTTCACTCAGAAGAGGTCTCCTTTGGCGTCTAAATTGAATGAGTCAATTTTTGGCCAGTTTCACCTGATTCTAAAACTAGCCATGTATAATCATTGGTTTAAACGATTTATTTTCAGCTTTGGTTTTTGTTTTATATTGTGTCTCACTCATAAGTTTATGATTAAATACAATGTCATAGTTTTTGCCAACTACATACTTTGTATGTTAACCTAAATGAAAAACATAACTTTGATAATTATTACAAACTTTTAAACTCATTTGGTTGTTCTTACATAAATGTATCACAAGATTTTGTTAAAGAATACAATTATTTTTGCGTAATAATTGTGTGTTTAATAAAAAATAAGGAAGGTTATAAAAAAGATATAAAAGTTTTCATACACAAATTGTGTAAATAATAATTTAGTTATTTTGTTGTTATAATACTTCTGAATGGTTTAAGGATGGTGTTAATTGTTACACCCTAAGTTTAGTATCAAGTGGAATCGACGCGCGACTATGATTGGCCCGCCTCCTCTTTTTCTATAAAAATTTGATAAACTGAAAACGGCAAAAATTCTTAATATAGACAATCTTCATTGTTAGCCAAAACCCTTGTGGAGGAATATCCATGAGGCGAGATATGATTGGTGGGAATAAAAAACGTGGTTTAGATCATACACCACATGGCGGGTTATATTCCGATTAGTTATCTTACCACGATTGGGTTTTCTTATCACTTTTTGGCCTGAAACGTATAGAGGTTTCCACCTACACTCTAAATGGTTATCTTATCCAGGTTTTTTTGTTTATATTTTATTTGTGCAGTCAAACCAACACAAATTATTGCAATTGCTCGAGATTTAAATGAACCGCTTAGCCGTATATTATCCTGCGGCCTTCACAAAATAAGAAACATTAAAATTTATTGTAATGGAAACTGCACATTTTTGTCGAAAACAACTTCTCGGAGGAAACGTTCTATCGTTTTCTATATGACAGCGTGATCAAAATGAAACATTTAAAAAAAAAACGTATAAAAACGTGTTTGTGCAATTAAACTAACGACAACCGAAATACCGGATTAGAAATTAATTAAAATGAGAAAACCTTGTAATTTTACTCAAGTTACTTGTATTTGTCAGAGGACATTGAAAATGACATTCGAGTTAATCATCTGACTGTCAGATTATGACAAATGACGGGTTTGGCGATTTTTGTAATATCAACACTTATTGCTACTATGAAAAATGGAAAAAATCGGCGACACAAAAATGTACGACTATTTCCGGTCCGCAAAATAATCAATTATATACATTCTGCTCAGGGTCATGAATGAATTTACGGCATTATTTCCGTATCTTGGCTTGCTATTCTAGGATTGCTTCTGCATTAAAGTGTTTCTGGAGTCGAGAAATTCTCGAATTATTTGAATAAGTCTTAAAATCAAAGTTATAAGCTCGATATTATAAATCTTTTGGAACAATTGGATATACACCCCCTGCGCTCTTATTATGTCACCCGTTATCTTACAATTGTGCAGATTTGTTTTGCCTAGTTTTTCAGAAACAAACGCCCACGCACTAAATCGTTATCCAGCCTCATATAAATTTTTTATTAACATTATGTATAAAAAAGTAACATTTCTTGTAATAAGTGCATTGGCAATTTTAATTACATAATCTCTTCTTTCAGAATTAAGAACATTTGATGAGGCTCTGCGAAAAAAAAAACTCTGGAATGACCATAGTATATTTATGCCTCTGTTTGTTGCGTTTTCTTGCAGACGCCTAAGCACTGTTCCGTTATCTTGTGGTTTTTCTGAGCCGATCGAAGATAACTCTCAATTTCGAGTTATCAACGAAATAAATGATAAGAGTGACCTATGGCACTGTCTGGATCCGCAAGGGTTAAATTTGGCAAAGTTAAAAAGATTGTACTGTACGATATAAAATTGAATTGTATACTTGTAAGCAGTGTTGGAAAAGTTGGCCAACGCTCCAAATTTCCCCAACGCAAGCGTTGGCCAACGCTCGGATTGTCGCATCCCAACGCCCAACGTTTCCAACACTGCTTGTAAGATTATCAAGGTATGCTGTTGTATTAATTAGTGAACAAATTTCAGATTAACCCCGATGCGCCGGTGCTACACACGGTGTGCTGTTGCAAGTTTACGTGGCTCTCACCGTTAAACCACTTTCCTAAGTGGTTGGTTTTGTTTAACCAAATAAATCATATAAATTTTGACTTTGTTTAACGGGAAACAAACATTATTTTTGTACAGCAGGNCAGATGTTTTTCGATTTTTATCTGAATGAGGATAATATACAGAAGACAAACCGTTAGTTTCTGCGAGCTTATGAGTAGACACTCAAAGTTAATACAAATAAAACTTATAAGTGTTGTGACACCTCAGTACACTTATCTTCGGTCGTCTTATTTCATCAAAAAAAAATTTTTTCAGAAAAAAGCCTGGCACTTATAAATAGTAGTATACATCTAGACTGTCCACCTGCATTTTGTACGTTAGGGACGATCTTGTATAATTCACGTGATCTTGTATAATTCAAAAAATATAATCAACATAAATTACTTTTTGTTTGGTAACTTTCTCGTATGCACTTTCGCAGTTATGTTCCCTAAGTATGGTCAGAAAACGACAACAAAACTGCGCAGTGTGTAGGCAGGCTGAACGTAGCCGGTATATGATGAAATCTCGCAAAAATGATGTAATATAACGAAAAAATTGACGAAATATTACATTTCGGCAACATTACTATGTAAAACATAACTTTTTGTTCTAGTTTGTACCCCAGGTATCGTAGTGATTTTCAAATACGAAAAAAAAATGTTACCACTTTTTGGTAACGTTGCTTGACAGCGGATCTGAGGCCTGTCATTGGTCTTTTTTGAGCGCGCTCGGCCAATCACCGAAAGGTAAATTTCCTTCTGATAAAATATTTTTGTATTACAATCCCTCCCCCTCTTAAGTGTCGCACTTAGTATAAATATGCATTTCCGCTACAAATTTTTTTCGCGTTTTAAAATCAGGACGATAGATTTCTTTAACCAGGTTTAGGTATGGTTTCGAAAATCAAAAAAATATAGGGTCAGTGCCAATGGTTACGTTAGGTTAAGCTTACTAATTTTTTAGAAAGCTCTACTCGAGACCTTGAAGTTTTTTATGGTAGGGGTCAGTTCAATGATAAGAAAGCGCACCAATATATTTCAATTTGCCAAATTAATCAAATTCATTTTATATAATAAACTCACCAAATTGTATTACCAAAAAATGCGTTTTAAGAACCTTTGCTTCATAGTGTTAACTAAACTAAATTGATACTTTTTGGACCTAACTTTTGGACCTAACTAAACTAAATTGATACTTTTTGGACCTAACCATCTATCATACACGCACCACTATCAATTATTAATTACTAAATTATTACCGACAAATGTGGCTTTAAATTATAATTTATAGGCTATAATAGGATAATATCCAAATGTGGTATGAATAGAATAGAACGTTCTCGATTAACATCCCTGGGTTCAACAATGAACTTACTTTGGTATGTAAAGCTATTTTTATAGCTAAGTAATATTGCTTCCTGTGCTTTATGATTCTAAATTAGAATCATTATGAACTTATTGACGGTATATATATTATTTACATCTGGTACTCAAAAACATTTTTATTCGTTGGTGATGAATAAAGGTGAATCTAATTATTAGAAAAATATAAGAAAACATATCGGATAAATACCGTGTGTCGGTGCTTAACTCCCAAGAGTCCCAAGTGGCATATAATCCTTAGGGGGACATTGGTCCAAATTTGGACCAAACGCCCTAGCGGCTATGTTAAGCTTTATATCCAAGAGAACGATGCGGTTTCTAGGGTAATTGACCACGACAAATTCGCTGGTAACAATATAAAAGTTCTCAGACGTCTCCAAAAGACTATAGGAAGATTTATAAGAAAACCCTATATATAGGGCAAGTTTTCAAGCAGCAAATTTTGACACACGACCAAAGAGTATAAAAAATCGCTGAAACAAGTGTCGACTCATTTCTTGAGAGCTTTTTTTTGACCGTTTTTTTTGTGAGTTCCCTCATGGGAAATACCCCATATGGGTATATTATCAAAAACCTATATTTTCAAAAGTGGTCAGATTACGCTCAAATTTAATTTGCTGGTGTATTTTTTGTCCTTATCTTCATTTTTGAAGTCAAACCAAAGTTTTGCAAGCTCCAAAGACTATAAGATAAGCCCTGTGAAAAAATGTTGAATTTTGAAAAAGTCCTTAGAAATTGCCGAAATTTGGTTTACAGACATATTTGTGGCCATAGAGTTCATTTTTGAAGTCAAATTGAACTATTGTAGTCTCCGAAGTTTATCAGATGAGCCCTGTGAAAAACTCTGGAAAATATCTCTTGATATTGGTATACGTATAACTTATACGGTATAAGTAAACTTTATTATTTATTTCAAATCAACTATTATAATAGTCCTATTTAGTAATTATTTTGCACAGAATTGTGTCCATACAAATTAAAAAAAAATTGATTGTGAGTATGAGTCCAATGTCTTCGTCTTGACACGTTTGTCACCGGATAATGAATTCCTTATTATCAACAAAACATAATGAAGAATTTCTTCATGAGTAGGTTTATTACACAATTTCTCC
>SCLG01000050.1:455-11708 GCA_004367875.1 Oikopleura albicans
AATGAATACCCAGATAAATTAGTTGATTCTAAAATTAAATCATTTATAAAATCAAACTTCACAGCCAGCCACACAGAACGCGACAAGGAGATAATTAACAATTTTTCAAATGAAAAATTTAACATGAGGCTCTCCTATACTCACGCTCGGTGTGACAAAATATCTCGCTAAATGAAACAATTACTACATAATATTACACCAGACTTTTCACTAACCATTACCTGGAAAAGTATCAGATTGTCCAATATTTTCCTGCCTAGACTTAAGGCGCCAATACCAAAAGATGATTTAAATGGATTAGTCTACTCATTCAAATGCCCATGTGGTAGTGAATACATTGGTNATGAAATCATTAAAACTAATGTCCGTTCTTACGGGCGATTACCCATCGCTAAATAAGGAATTTTAATTCTTTTGTGCTATTTTTAGTTTATATGCTAATGAGGGAACACGGAGGGCCGTACTAGGATAAAATAAGAGGTATTACATCTTAGAAATATACAGCTAATTGCTTCAAATTAGTACATATTCGCCTCAAAATAGGAACTTTCTGAACAATAGATACTATCCAACCAAGGATAATTAAACATCGGTTAAAGAGCCAACTGAGTGGCAGTGTGGGTCAATTCTATAAATAATTTATATTCGGTATAATAAAGCTTCAATCGAAGGTAAACAGCTTTTGAGATAGCCACATGAAAAATCCTCAAGTATTTCCAACTAAAGATCAATTTACTTTTTTATTCTTAAAAATCGAGGTAACTCCCTCCTATCACCCCAATTCATCAATATGCCACGATAAAAGGATTATACCGTATGGGGACTCTCTGGCTCTGAGCCTTAGAGCAATTTTCCTATGATTTGTAACGATATTATTAATAAAGGCTCAGAGCCAGAGAGTCCCCATACGGTATATGTATTAACTGTGGAACTGGAATCCATTCTACCGATGAGTTATCTGATATGACTCATATCAAGGTACGGATTTTCTCATCTACCTATGTTTTCAATCACAGCCCACTTAAAAGTCTTTTTCTTGACACTTTCGTATGACTCATAGGGTCTAAAACCTGTCCGAATATGGGATTTTTGTCAAGAAATGGGAGAAATTCTTGAGCAATTTGCCGCTCGTGCTGTTATTGGGCGGGTCTGTCATTGGTTAATGACAATTTGGTGTTGCGCAATTCGCCTCTGGTGCTGTTATCGGGCGGGTCTGTCATTGGCTAATGACAATTTGGTATTGCGCAATTTACTGCTCGTGCTGTTATTGGGCAGGTCTGTCATTTGCTAATGACAATTTGGTATTGCGAAATTCACGGTCGTGCTGTTATCGGGCGGGAATTTTTTGCATCTTTTTTTCCTATTCCGCCTACGCCCTGAACAGTTATCGGGCGCCCTATCAAGGTTTTTTTGTCGCAAAACCCGCCCGATAACTGCGCACCCGGTTAATTTCTAGCTGCTGATTACAGCCGATGTCCCGCGGGTAAAAACATATGTCAGGATATTTTCATCGTGAATCGTTACGTCCGCGGCTAAAACGCGCTCGGCCAAAATATGCACGGGAGCGTTGCGGATATCATTTATACAGGGTGCGCACCGTGCGCCGTTATGTTTCACAACAAAATTCGAAAAAAAAGTGAAACATAACAGCACGGGCGGCAAAAGGTGAAACATAACGGGGTCAAAGTTTCACCGTGTAACATAACGGCGGACCTTGTGTATATAATCAGTCGGCTCCGATCTTCTTCTGCATCTAGAAATGACGACGTTGAATAAAGCCCTGAAATGAACGTCATTAGTTTTGTCATTTTTCTAAGGCCAAATTGCAAATTGTTTGCAATAAACCATTATATTTATTTAATTTCAAATGTTGTTCTCTAACATTATTAGGGGGTATATAATACATAATTTTGATAAACACCACGTACTTATGTAAGCAGATGAACAAGACTTATGTAAGCAAAACTTATATAAACCCATTAAAGTAACATGAATTAACTTTTTTTCCAATTTGAACGACATTTCTAACTAATGTGAACCTTTTCAAAAATTGAATCCTTATAAATGTTGGTGATTTATAACAGATATAGGAAACATTTTTAAAAGTATACATTTATAGCTTGTAAGCATAATAAGATAATTCTATCTTTAATTCCAGATATTTCGGCTATTCAGCCATTCTCAGTGGTGTTTTTTACGACTAAATACAGTGTACAAAACTTTACGATACAATAATAAGATGGAATTCTAGAATGTTTTTTAAGTATTTTCAAGACATTTTTTGTTAAAACGAGCACCTATTTGTCTCCCAGAGGTGCCCGTTTTAACGTCATCTTATTGAAATATTCGTGTGTTTCACTTGATCATTTAACACAGGGTTATTCAGTAAAATGACAATAGCTTCCACACGAGTTCTTTCATTATAGTTTGTCAGATTTCGACAAAGTGGTTTGAATAAATCCGATGTGTACTTTCTATGATCTGATAGTGTAGGTGGCACAATTATACTTTAAATTCGAATTTAGTTGTTCATTAAAACAAGGACAAGTATTTATATGATTATAGATGTTTGTTGAATTTGTTCTTCTATGTTCTAATATACGGTAATGTAACCGTCGAAATGTTTCACCAATGTATTCACTACCACATGGACGTTTGAATGAATAGACTTATCCATTTAAATCATCTTTTGGTATTGGCGCCTTTAGTCTAGGCAGAAAAAATTGGATAATCTGAAACTTTTCCAGGCAATGTTTAGTGAATATTCTGATGTAATATTAAGAAGTAATTGTTTCATTTGGCGAGATATTTTGTCACAACGAGCGTGAGTATAGGAGAGCCTCATGTTAAATTTTTCATTTGAAAAAATGTTGTCTATCTTCTTTTCGCGATCTTTGCGGCGTGCTGTGAAATTTGATTTGATAACTGATTCAATTTTAGAATCAATTAATTTATCTGGGTTTTCATTCTTAATCAATTTATTTTTCAGTTTTTTTATAGCAATTTTAAGTTCTTGTTCAGTTGAACAAGTAATGTTCATTCGGTGTAATTCCCAAGTTATAATACCAATTTTTTGATGTTTTGGCATAATATTTTGCCGAAAATTACACAGAACCTCAGAAGCAATTTCTTTACTGTAATTTTTGATTTGAACAGACCGGTTGGAGTCAATATAAATAGTCATATCTAGGAAATTTAACTCGTTGTTGACCATAGGTTCTTTTGTGAATTTTAAATTGCCATTTAAATTGTTGATTTCATTTAAAACTGAATTAATATAGGACCACGGGGGCCGTCGTGAACAGTTTTTTTTATTGGGACTACCTCGGCTACACTCCAAATATCTCATCAACACGGGCTCAAATCAAAAATTTCTGTTAGACCCAGGGGTCGGCATAAGTCAGAAAAAAAATGAGCTGTGCTGGGCTGCCCTGTCGAGATCAAAAAATTTAATGAGCTGCGCTCGGCTGCGCTGTCGAGGTTCAAAATTTTGATCAGCTGTGCTCGCCTCGGCTGCCCAGTTCACGAACTGCCCAGGGCAGTTCACTTGAACTGGGAAGGCCAGCTGGCTGTTGCCGACCCCTGGTTAGACCGGCACACAACCGAAGCGTTCATTGTGAATGTTCTGCCTTCATCATGTTTAAAACCAATTTGCACACACATAAAACTAACCGAACTTACACACACATGATTCACTAATTAGCAGGTGAACAATAACTGTAAAAATACTAAATGTTTTTATAGTGATTTTTGATGCCGGAAAATCAATGTCATCATAACTTATGATTCATCAGTGAACTTATAATAATTGAATTTCACTTCACATTATAAAAATAGTTCGAAATAGAACGTTAAAAACAAGGTGAGTTTTTTTCTTACTGAGAAATGAAAAATATAATAGATTTACTTGTTTTAAGTAAAGCGCGCTATTAGATCACATCTTGAATTTTGTTAACTTACATAAGTAAGTTGCAGGTATTAAACGTAGCAATTTTTGGTCTTTCCTTTGTTTTCAGGCATTTGCCTTGCTAACTCGTTAAGAGACGTTAAATTTTTGCGTTTTTTTTTGTCGAAAAAGGGGTGAAATAGGTCATTTTTGAACGTTTTTTTTAAATAGAACAAAAAACGTTCTTAATGGCGGTTCTGTTCTGACTCGTGATGGAAAATGGCCCAGAACGGTGTTCTTGCGTTCTTTTGTTCTATTGGCGTTATGTTCTCAAATTTTCAAGTTTTGCGAAAAAACAGAACTTTATTTATATCTCTGATGCCAACGACGAAAGAACCCAATTTATCTGATGACGAAATATTTCGCTAACTCGCTAGCTGAGAAAGCTAAATTTTTTCCGAGTTTTCCAACTGGGCAGTTGAGGAAAATTGAGTTTTTTTTACTTTTGACCTCGGCAGCTCAGGACAGTTTTTTTTTTTCGCAGTTCGGACTCGACAGTTGAGGAAAGTTTTGGTTTTTTTTAATCGACTTTTGCCGAACCCTGGGCTGGGGTGTTTACAATCCTTTCCGGTCGATTTAAGGCGTTTGGTGCAAGTTTGCACCATTGTTCCCCTAGGAGTTAATGTCCGTGAAATCCATCTTGTGTAGCTTCGGCGCATCGGGGTTAATTAGCATACGTCCGGTTATCGGGTTTTTTTTTCCATTTTGAGATACAAACTAACAGATAATTTAGATATCCCAAAGCTGTTGGAAGGAACACTAGGTATCATTTTCAAATACACACTGATATAATAAGCTGATTACGTTGAAAGAGATATCGAAGTTTTTTTTCTTTGATACACACTAGAGAGTACATTTCGCTTCGTAGCTCCGGTGGGTGGCCCGCGCCTAATAATTTTCTCCTATTCCCTGGTGGATGGGGTAGCGCACTTTTCTGTCTTGCTGTTTTCGTACACCCGGGTTGTCCGAACGTGTTCTATAAAAGAAACCCGCAATGAGTCGAACTCATCACAGTTTCGGGAAGGACGAAACACGCGCATCAGACGATAACATGAGGGACACTTGGAAAAGTCAAAAGGAATTTTTACTGGCATGCATTGGTTACTGTGTAGGCCTTGGAAATCTGTGGCGGTTTCCATACTTAGTATACGAATCAGGCACGGGTTATAAAGTTCCGGCCCTAAAAAACAAGCGGAAAATTTGTTAGAAAATAACTATACATTAATATGTTTTACGAAGTTATCTTACGATTACAGCGTAGTTACAAAATAATTATTTCATTAGAAGATTCTAAAGCTACACAACGGTCTATCCGCTATTACTGAGGATTTTCAAAAAAAAATTGTTACAAGTAATTTGACGGACATTAATACCGGTATACATTTTGGGGTTTTAAAAATATCGAATTTGAGGGGTAAGAGTGACCTCGAACATTTGGTTCTGATAAATACCTGACCTTTATTTACAGGGGTACCCACTAGGTACTACCAGGGAATGGTACGCCTGGTAAGAGTAGGCTAAAGAGTTGTCACGTTAGACTAGGTTTCATTTAAAAGAAAGTTTCAAAAAATATCTTCAGAAAAGTCGCGGTGAAAATTAAAAAAAGAACTTGTTGCAATTTTATTTTTAAATACATGAATGTCGTTTTTATAATTAAAAATTTCCATTAATGGTGTGGGTTGTCAGTTTGTGACCGAGCTCGATGCGGGTCTTACAATAGATCACACCGAGTACTGTTTTAAACCTACAAGCGAAATTTGTTCGGTGACACTTTTTTCCTCACACCAGTACTTGAATAATATACTTTGTCAGGTCAATTTATATGGCATTTTGTTAATAAGGAAGGGAATAGCATTTTAACCCACAAATAGGCGGAGCAAGCTTTCTAGTACCATATTTTGTGATGCTCGCACTGGTTGGAATACCATTGCTCTATATGGAGCTGTCCATCGGTATCATCACTCAACGCGGCCCGGTTCATTCATTCAAAGCATTTTGCCCAATGCTTAAAGGTAATTTCCACTTTGATGTCCCACAAGTTGTGGGCCACAACTGAACTACAAGGGGTATGTCACTCTGGGCCATCATAATCTACATATACATCATATGCATGTAGTTAAACATCAAGAGGAGAAATAATTGGCTGCTCATGATATTTAATATCATCTTTAATAGATGAAAGCTATGAATTAAAAATCATCAATTTGAATTTTTTCTAGCAACAACCATAATAATAATTAAACTTAATTTATGTTAAACAATTACTATTAAAATTGAAAATGCTCTAGGTAGGGCATCCGGTTAACAAGTGAAATTAACTTAGTTAATCCTCCATTGCTAACTTTTCACTTAATTTTACCTAGACGAATGACTCTTATCATCTTCATCAGAAGTTGAGTGTAAAATTTCACTCGTCCTGGTTTCAAACGTTGGTATTAAACTTGAGTCGGCTGCATTCGTCATCATGACACTGACGGGTGTAAGCTCATAAAAACGACTAGTACACGTCAGTCTACTTGTTTACAGACATCCATTCGAACTTATAGCGTTATAAAATCATGTTACTCCATATTGTTATCAAATGCGGGTTTATGGGCCGTTGTTCCGCTCGTTAGTTGACAGTCATGCGCATCGAGTTTACAATAACAGTCATGCGAATCTGAGGTAGCTAGATCAGGGTTGCAAAAAAACGCTAAAACAGCCACTTTTTTATAGCGCGCCATACAATGAACGGATTTTTTTATTATTATTTTATTTTGAAGCCCTGTCCTTCTTCTCTTACTGGGGTGATTTTCAAACTTAACCAACGTAACCCGCGACCTCGACAAACGCAAACGTATTGACAATTTTCTAAAAAAAATTTTTCTTTCATATAAAAACGTAAAATATTTTTTTAATTTCAAATCCGTTGTCCGTTTTTGATTATCACAAGCCGTTCTCTTTTTATTCAGAATTATAGTGAAAATGGGTAACTAGCTACCCAATATGCGCATGAATGTTAATCAGAAGGTTAACTCGGCCACGTTGAGCCTAATTCGTACCCCGTCCTCGCTAAATGTGGCACACCTTGCCACATTTTCAACGCGCTACTGTGGGCGACAGAAAAATTGTATTGGAATAACTTTTTCTATGTTGGAAGCACTAGTTATTCAACAATCAAGCTAGATCTTTGATCGTTATATTTTATCAAGCCGATATCTATTCGTGTTTGATTTAGTGCGCGCCTTCATTTTTGATCTTTTTTCACCTGTTCTGACACACAACATTGGTGACGGAAATAACCAAAAGAACAAATAATATAAATATGTAAACAAATAATGTATTTAAAAACACAATATTTTCGGTAAAAAACGAACAAAAAAAATTTACGCAAAAAGTCTACTCCTATTATACACAGGGTGCGCAGTTATCTTGCGAACTTTGTCCTCAAAAAGTCGCAAGATAAGCGTTTTTTCGCAAGATAACTGCTCAATGCGTAGGCGGAAACGCTGAAAAACCCCAAAAAATGAATGATTTCGCAAGATAACAGCACGGTCGTATTTTTCTAGAACTTTCCGCGAGATAAGAGCACGAGCGGGGAATTGCGAAATACGAAAGTGTTATTATCCAATGAGAGACCGGCCTGATGAACTCACGAGCGGGAAATTTTTAGATCCGATATTACTCATTGTTCAGCCTGAGTCAATTGAACAAAAAATACATAATGTACAGGTTTTTTATATTAGATCTTGGCGAAAAAATCAAACAACTGAAAAAGAAACATTTAAAAAACTTAAAAAACTTAAAAAAGAAACATTTAGATTCTATGATGGAATTCAACCTGAAATGCAAAAGTTCTGTTTTTTTGCAGAACTTGAAAACTTGAGAACAGAACGCCAATAGAACAAAATAACGCAAGAACACTGTTCTGAGCAATTTTTCATCACTAAACAGAACAGAACGGCCATTTAGAACGTTTTTTGTTCTATTCGACAAAACGTTCAAAATGCGTTCTGGGCAAAATAGAACAAGCGTTCAGTTCTGTTTTGTTCTGAAATTTGGAACAGAACTTTTGCATCTCTGAGTCAACCCATAGTTAGCCGATTTTTTTGTGAAAAAAGTGGCCGGATAAACGCACAAGCGGGCAAAGTGACCGGATAAAGAGTGATGCGTACAAATTTTTGAATTCTGACGAAAACGTCTACAATCGTGTCAAAAATGCGAACCATTTGAATAAAAAAAGAAAATAGCCTTAACCGATAAAGACACAGCGCCATTTTTTATACTAATAATTTGGTAACCTGTCAATAAATAAGCAAACTAAAGTGTAGTTACTGAACTAATTTTTTTCAGTGATTTATGCGCATGAAAATAGTAACTTAAATTTTTTTCAAAATATTTTTCGCAAGATAACTGCTCAGTGTGTGGGCGGAAATCCTGAAAAAAAGTTTTCTGGGAAGTCGCAAGATAAGCGTACGAGCGGCAATTTTCGCGAGATAACTGCTCGCAAGATAACTGCGCACCCTGTGTAGAATAGAAACGCGTGTGCGAGGCGATCACAATCATGCGCTAATCCTGAAAAAAATAAAAAAACTCAGATTTTTGTTTCATAATTGAAAAGGAAGAAGAATAAATTTGTGAGGAAACGGGCGTTTTTGTTTGAAAACCGGTCAATCCTAACAGGTTAATATATTGACAAGAAAAAAAATGTGGCAAGTTGTGCCACATTTAGCGTGGACGAGTTAATCAGAAGGTATTTTCAAAAAGTTTGGGTAATGCGGGTTTCCCAGGGTACATTTTTTAACTTCAGTGGGTCACAGGTGTTCCTATAATTTTGCTAATTTTCTGATCTCGCTCTAATAAGGCGTGTTATTTAAAGTAATAAAAAAATACAAAGGCTTAGAAATTGGCAAGAACCAGATTGGGGCATATTCACAGGGATAGATAATAAAATTTAATCCAAATCTAGAGAAGGAAAAAAAATAAGAAAGGATCGCCCAAGATAGTTTAGCTCATTAGATAGTTTACGGACTGATAAACTTTTAAAATAAAATATTTTTTGAGATATTGATTGACCAGCATCGTACATTTTGAATATGCAGTTTGAATATCTTTTAAAGAAATTAAAGAAATTATTTATTTTTAGGAATTGGATATGCAACAATTGTATTATCATTCTTGTATTCGTCGTACTTCACAACAATTATATCATACTGTTTGGTTTACCTATCCGGGTCCTTTAACAAATCCCTACCCTGGGCAACCTGTAGCAACGGAAATGGAACCTGGGCGAAATCGAACTGTTCAGACTCAAATGGGATTAATGGAACCGTTCCAGTTACACAGGAAGGGTTCACATTTTAGATATGTAGATTTCCCAAAATACGCCAAGACGTCGGGTACTCTGCTTATGGGTTTATCAGACTACTTTCACCTTCCAAAAACGGCCCGATAAACCCTTAGGCGAGCTGAAAAACCCCAAGGCTGGTTAAAAATATGTTGTATCCCTGAATAGGCATACTTTGATAACTATGTACTGCATAAATCTAGTGGTATCGAAGACTTTGGTTCATTACAGTACCAGTTGGTGATACCTTTGATCTTTACTTGGATGTGCATTTATCTATTCATTTTCAAGGGTACCAGCGGTATCGGAAAAGTCGTTCATTTCACCGCCCTAGCTCCATATGTTATTCTCATTGCATTAGCCATTCGGGGCTTGACACTAGATGGTGCTAAAAATGGAATCGACTATTTTTTGGGTTTAAATGGTAAGGGCGATTGGAGCCGCATAACCGATACGCAAGTTTGGGTCAAAGCAACCGCGCAAATATTTAATTCAATTGGCATTGGTTTTGGAACGCTCATCAATTTCTCCTCATTCAACAACAACTCGAAAACGATCTTGCGCGATACAGTTCTAATTGCTTTTATTAATAGGTTTACTTTACTATTAATAATCTCGTGTACTATAAATAATATCGACTATGGTCTCGAAGTAGTATGAGGTTTTATCGACAGTAGTTTAGTCTATAGTCTTGGATCTCTATCTAGACACTATATAGATATTCAAATTTCTAGGAGAATGAAAATGAACATATATAAACCCCCGACTGTAGTATGAACTTTTGTTATATCTTCAAACTCTTCTTTATTCTGTAGTAATTTTTTTTAATTTTGGGAAAAATTTGTTCTAAATTGAATGTTTGGGATTTGCGCGAAACAAAAACTGACAAAATAATCGGATAACGGTAGTTATTTTCTTTGTTAACTCCCAGGGGGAAGTGTATGCATATATGCACAGGGCGTGTTTTTCGTCGATTTAAGGCTTATCGACATAGGTCAAAACGGGCATTGATGACCCCCCTCAATTTTTTACATTGACGCTATCGCCGATCATTTTTGCGAGTCCGAAGGTTGAATAAAAACCGGTCAAAATTTCCGGTTTCTTTGATTTAACTGAAGTTTTGGGTTTTCAACATCACCGAAAAAAAATATTATCGTACTGAATTAAAAACCTGGAAAATTTTTTTAACGAAAATGCATATTTCTCCTTAGTACCGCACTTAAAAGGGGAAGGACTGTAATACTAAAATATTTTAAAAGAAGAAAATCGCCTTTTGGTGATTTGCCTTTCGGTGATTGGCCGAGCGCGCTCAAAAAGGACCAATAACAGGTCACATAGGCCTCAGACGCGCTGTCAGGCAACGTTACCAAAAAATGGTAACATTTTTTTTTCGCGTTTGAAAATCACTGCGATATGTTTATTTTCAAATGATCATTTCGAAAATCCTTTTCAGAATATCAAAGAAAAAAAAACTATTCAAATCATTAACAATAAATTTTCAGTGCAACCTCAATACTGGCTGGTTTTATTATTTTCTCCGTCTTGGGGCACATTTCGCTGGTGACAAATACGGAAATAAGAGACCTGAAGACGCAAGGACTCGAACTCATTTTCATTTCTTATCCTCAAGCTCTCAGCTCGATGAAACCATCCATGTTTTGGACGTTTGCTTTTTTCACCAGTTTATTCCTGCTCGGCATTGATTCCGTTTTCTCGTCGGTTGAGGTTGTTGTTTCGAGCATTATCGACAATATGCAAATCAAGAAGTGCAAACGAGAAGTCATTTGCGGCATCGTGTGTACGATTATGTTTACACTAACATTGCCAAATTGCTTCAATGGTGGTATATATTTTTATAAATTGTTGGATTGGTATACATGTGTTCAATCGCTGACAATTATTGGAGCTTTGGAGGTTGTAGCAATATTATGGATATTTGGCGGTCGTCGTCTTAGGTAAGTCCACTAGTACAGGACGAATA
>SCLG01000050.1:15262-48590 GCA_004367875.1 Oikopleura albicans
TCTAAAAATAACCAAAAATGAATATACTTTTCATTGTTATCAACCAGTGTTCCGAAAACCCCCCAATTTGGCGGTAACGGTCGTCGCGCGGACGACCTTAACTCCTATTAGGGAGTCTCATTCAAATGCCACCGACTGTAGTTCTAATTGCGTAAGACCTAAAAAAAAATAGAGTTGCATTGCCCATATCTTGACACTTTTGTGTAGTGACTCAAATCTGTCAAGATATGAGAAAATTTTCTCGATTAGGGGCAGAAATAGGCCGCTTGCACACGTCATCTACAAATTAGTTCCGCAGCAATCGCCGCCAACCGATACCCTTAAATGTTGAAGTGCCACAACTTTTGAAAAATAGTGCTTTTGCACTACAAAGGTCTGTCAACTATTAGTTAACTTAGTTGAAAAAAAAAGAAATGGACAGGTCTTAAGCATTCTATGTATAATTCGCTTATCGAACAGAACGAATGTACGAAATACATAAACGACAATTGTCATTCATTTGAATTTTATTTCTTACCATGAAATCAAAAGTACATGCAATTTGAAAAAGAAGTTTAGACTTTGTATTTGGCATTCTGAGTTTACCATCCACGAACCGGTCCTCCATTACGCGCATTTTCGTACTTAAGGAGAGGTGATTTGTATTGTGTACTAAGCAGCGTAAGGGTGCCCCAACCCAACGCTCACAAAATTTGCCCAAATGTACAACCCTGGTACTAACTGTACCTTCGGGGAAATTTTCTATAACTTGATTTTGTCAAATGAACTTAGCCATACTTGATAACATTAATTAAATACTGTTTTCAATTCTTATAGAAAGATAAAATGTGTGACAAAAATGGACTTCACTAGTTTTCCACTTTCGTTTGTACACAACATGACGGACCCCTCCTTAATTGAATCGTCTCCATCACATGGCGGACGCCAGCAAATTTGTTTGAACTGTCTTGGCATGAACGTATCAACGCTTTGCATTAGAGCATTGAAAAAACTCATGAATGATTTCAGATGCACATGACAAGATAGACAAAATAACCAATTGTAAAAGATTTCCAATACCTCGTTTGTATCAAATATTGTTGTATCGTTTTGAATACAGTCCCTACCTCAAAATCGTTACGCTCAAAATCATGATTCCAAATCGTTAGGATTTTTTCTTCCGAGTCTGTGGAATCAAAATCGTCACGATTTTTGATACCCCCTGGAAATATTCAATATTTTGACCAAAATGTAAATTTGTAGACACTTTAGTAACATACATATCATATGTATACATATGTAAGGTATGTATACTATTCTAGAAGTATCCATTTTGCTTTAATAAAAAAACACCAAGAAACACTAATTTGAAGGGCAAAACAGCCAATGACTCAAAATCGTTACGAAATGACGTCACGACTAAAAATCGTTACGATTTTTCAAACTGAAAATCGTAACGATTTTGAGGTAGGGACTGTAATTAATTATAAAAAACCCTCTATTTAAAGAACCCTGTAAGAGTACAGAAATTACTACAAAAAGTCTACATATATACAAAATGTAGAACATAAATACAGTCCCTACTCCCAATACGGACGCTCCCGATACGGACGATGATCCCAATACGGACGCTTTTTCGGCAAACAAAGCGTTTTTCCCAATACGGACGCTGCCCCTTTTTTGTGTTTCCTTTTTTCCACTGAACTACTTATGTTAGATCGAATAATATTGGCCAAAGCCATGTGTACTACAATAAACTGACTAATACACCCCCTGCGCTGTTATCGTGCAACTTTCGCAAGAAAAAAAAATCCGTAAGATAACGGAGCGAGCAAATACATGTGAAAGATAAAAGCACAGTGTCTAGCACATATAGATTGAGATTACTTTAAAATTGGCCGTAAAGAATCAACAAGATAATGAATGACAAGACAACAGCACAGGGGGTGTAATTCTAGTCTTCTGTGTCATACTTAAAACCATTCCTTTGCCTTTTTGATTTCGTTGCCGCTCCTAAGAATATACCTAGGTAATGTAAAAATTAAACGACGTCGTGCTTAATCAATAGATATGTAAGACGGGAAATTTTTGTGTAAAAAAATGAAAGATAACAGTACGAGCGAGAAAAGATGAAACATAAAAGCGCGAAACATACCAGCGCACCCGGTGTATCTACTTGGTCTACACCACCTGTCTACGTAGTTTAACACCATGTAACTTAACAAAATTGACGTAACTTAACAAAAATCACGTAACTTAACAGTATTGTCGTGGCAACTTTTCCGCCTATGACCTACCTACGTAAATTAACAAAAATCACGTGTTGTAACATAATAAAAACTGTCTTTCTTCTTTTTTTTTTTATTTCAAAAAGTTGTCACATTGTAATAAACAGTTGTTTGGAACGTCAATTAGACCATTTCTAGATACTAGTTTTTCTCATGAAAATCGGATGCGCGTTTCTAGTACAGTCCTCGTCCCCGAAACGTCCAAAACTTTTTTCAAAAAAACCTGGACGTTTCGGGTACAACTAGACGTTTCGGGTACATCAGGCCTTTTTTAACGTTAAAAACCTTCATTATTACATATTTTTGCTATTTCAGTGTTTTAAATGTCTTTCGATATCAGTAGAGTCCTCGTCCTAAGTAAAACAACCATTACACATTTATATATGTTGACAAAAAATGGATGTGTCGTCCAAAAATGTCCAAAAAATTGCCAAAATTGTCCGAAAAATGGCCAAAATTGTCCAAAAAATGGCCAAAATTGTCCGAAAACATGTCCAAAAATGGACGTTTCGGGGACGGACGTTTCGGGTACATGGACTTAATAAAAAAAAATCTGGACGTTTCGGGTATAATTGGACATTTCGGGGACGGACGTTTCGGGGACGAGGACTGTATACCGTGTCGGCATATTTTAAAATGATATTGGCCAACAGGAACCCCCATTGCAAGAAAAAAGAAGAAAATTGCTCTATTCTAGAAACAATCAGCCGATTTTCATGAGGCTAAACCTGTAGAGTAGAATTAGGTATATATTTAGCAGTTTTAGATTAAGCAGTTTTGACACGAAAATCTAGAAAAAGGTCTTAATTGACGTAACTTAACAGTTTGGTCAGTTTCGGACAAAAAGCCTATATTGACGTAACTTAACAGTTTTTAAAAAATTTTCCTGCACTTTCGCCTACGCACTACCCATCTAACATTTAACAAACGTAACTTAACAAAATGCACGTAACTTAACAAAATGCACGTAACTTAACAACTTTTTTTCTAAAAGTATTGTTAAGTTACGTAGACAGGTGGTGACCCCACCGTGGTGTATATAAATTGGTGTTGGAAACATAAAAACTGTCAAAATTTTGTTGTTTTTTTCCTATTCTATTATTTTTCGAATCGCGCCATTTTAAATCGAAATGTTTTAAAGAGGGGTCCGTCAACCCCTTTTCCAAACGTTAAGTTTGTAAACAACACGACGGACCCCTCCTTAACTTGAAGGTGAAAATTATCGATTGCAAATTTGTCTCGATACCCCGTAGTTTGTTATACTACTCATACTGTGATTCGTATTAAGCGCACAAAGCAAATTTACAGGTCACAATTGGGTTCACAGTTTTCTTTATATCCTTACCCTTTGCGAGACATATAACTGCTAATAATACGGCCAATGTCAGCGTTCGCATTTTCTCGAATGATAGCTTGTCGGTTTTGTGACATAGGTCACGAATTTTATAGCTAACATTTTTGTAAATGAATTCTGGCCATATGGACTTTTGCAAAGGTCTATTGATCCTTCATATTCAAACTCAATATCATTATTAATAATTAACGACATTTGACGAGCGCGCGGCGAAATCCTTTTCAAAGAACATTATAACTCATAATTTATGAGCACAAACTAGGCGTATCGTTTCATTCTTTAATCTTCCAGGGCGTTATTTGTCGGGCCTGGATGGTCGCTGATGGTCGATGGTCGCTGATGGTCGATAGTCGCTGATAGTCGATGGTCGCTGATGGTCGATGGCCGCTGATGGTCGATGATTGCTAGGTAGTAGGTTTATGGTCACCGATGGTCGACCATCCGACCATTCCGGATGGTCGATATTTCGAACACCGACAAAAGCTCCATTGAATATTTTGAAAACCGATTGATATTCGCCATCACCACACGCCGTTATTTTACTTGTAGACTATTTATCCGAAAAAGAAAAATCGTTTTGTGGGATGTCGCGTTGCAACACAACGCGTTGTGTCCATATGACCGACTCACCAAAAAACCGTTGTGTTGGGTGCACATCTACTGTATATGTCGCCTACAAATTCGAAACCGTTGTTTTGAAAATTTAATGTAAATTTGATAACGCTCGTTCTGGTATTGTGCGTTGTTCAACGTTGGATATTGGGAAACATGCTGCGCCGATTTTTTACGTCGATCACGAATATGCTATTTTAAAATTCTAAAACGTGAAATTTGACACCTTTTTGGTTACTTATTTTGAAAAGGAGTCAAATTACAAATTGTTGGGAACAAGATATTATGATACTCATTCGATCAGCCTTTATGCGGCGAACACGAATATGCAATTTAAAACTTCCAAAGGTAAAATTTGACCCCTCTTTAGCCAGTTTTCGTCTTATGATGGGTCAAATTACAATTTCCCAAGACAAAATCGCTGCCTTGGCTCACTTTTGATAAACCTCAGTTGCTATACCAATTGACCTAGTCCGTGGTATGTGCTCGTATTTTATTAATAATGTATAATAAAAACCATTACAAAACACCCCACGACTATGAGTACACAAGAAAGACCACAAAGTTCTCAATAATAAATCCGCGTGTTTTTGCAAGGAGACCACAAAATTGACACTACCCTACTCAAAAGACTTATAATATTATTTTAAGCGCAAAAAGTAATTTTATTGAAATTGTTATATGGAAAAAGTGAAGTGCGGTTATACTGGATTATTGCCGTTTGCACAAAAAAATTAAGGCAACATAATAAGTCATTAAGCTACTTAAGTAGTCAGCCAGAGCTCTACTGAGCCGCGTATATAATAGAACAATTTAATGTCGGACGCACTTCTCACAATTGAGAAAAAAAGAATGAGATTTATTTTAGTAAGTGGATGCATAAAATATTATATGTACATTTAATACAAGATTTACGTGCCCAGATTTGACAATTTTGTAATTTTAAAGCTTGCTAGAGAATGTTTTCAAATAAAATTTCGCTGATGTTACGTTATAGACTATAACTTATAGTCTATAACTTACCATAAGCTATAATTTATACCATTTTCTGGTAAGTTTGTTGTTTACCAGTTGGTCAACGCAATTTGTGCGAAAACCACTCTACAACACTGTCAGATCAAAATCGCTCATTGGTTATTAGATTCGATTTAACCGCAGACATTGTTTGAATTGGCTGTCGAAAATATATTTCATAGGACCCGGTCCCGTAAAGTTAAGATCTTTTCTCGCTGAGCATACTTTATTTTATTATTGTGGGCCTGTAGGGCATATTTATTTGAAAATTGTTTTGGCAATATTGTAGGGCTCAAAAAATTAGTAAGAAAAAGTGGGAGATTAAAACTCATAAAAAGTCTGAGGCGAACTCTAGAATTTTTGGAAGGTCAATTTTATTTTGCCCTTCGAAAAATTCTAGAGCCCTCTTCAGACATTTTACGAATTTCATTTGTACACTTTTTCTTACTAATTTTTCAGCTCTACAATGTTGTCAAAACAAATTTCAAATAATTGGCCCCTATAGGCCCACAATAATCAAATACAGTATGCTCACCCAAAAAGATCTTAACTGTGCGGGACCGGGTCTTATATAACATTTCAAAAAAAAAAAAAATATACAAAACTCAGCAGGAGAAGACACCGTATTTGGCGTGGTTTCATGGAAGTTTTACACTAAAAATATAAACGAAAATTTAACTGGTTCTCTTTTTTTTAAGTAAAACGTGTTTTTAGCTATTAGCATTACTGTTGGAAGTTCTAGCTAACGGAGTTCAACAAACAGAATTGGATACTAAAGATGACACAGACTGGAATCAAGTTGAGAATTATTTGATACGTTTAAAGGAAATGATCAGGAACCGCGAGCTGACAAGTTACAAAATATTTAAACCACAGGAAGGTAAACAACAAAGCCTGTTTCTGTTTTATCCGAGAATTTAAAACATTTCCTGCTGTGAATAAACAAAAAATCAAATTGTACTGCATACAAGTTTTTGGACAAATTGATCATATTTCAGCTGTAGTACGTGGAAATCAAATTTGACACTTGAAATGAAACCATAGTCATAAGAAAAAAAATTGTGACTGATGAGTACAATTGTAACTCATGATTACAATTAGTTTCGGGGGCGTGAGTTCGAATCCCACTTCAGTCACCAATATAACGTATGAAGTAATGGATATTTCTTCATAACCATAATCGTACGTACTTTTCGGGATTTCACTGTAGAATGAGAGAACAGGGTGTACTCTTTCGAAAACGTTTGAGACAATCGTGTTCAACAGTTTCGGTTTATTAAGTCTAAATATTTTCAAGGCCGAACTCTCAAAATATCCGGCTCTAACTCCCAACAAATTCATAATCAATGTTTATGTACAATAAGGGCGCAGGGGGTACGATTACCGAATTTAATGTGCACTTTCGTGTTCAATAGATCGACCGCTTTCGAAAAAGCACCATTTCGATCATTTCTCGCACTGTCGCGTTAAGGTGACATTTCGATTTTTTGATTTTTTTTTATTTTTGACCACATTTTTTAAATCAGCGCGAAAATTGAAAAAAATTTTGTCGCCTTCATTTTTTGATATCATTACCGGATCATACCAATATTTAAGAAAGAAAAAATTGGAAAAAAATCTTCGGGACGTTTGTGTTCGTGGAGCACGGGGTTAATTTATTTTTCGGACAAAACTGCTTCAAACAAAGAAAAAAATAGGGCTTTATAACAACCCAATAAGTTATTGGCAATAACCAACAAAATCCCTGGATTATAGGGCGTGCCTAAATAAACGTTTCAAAGCCCACAACAAATTGGAAAACTTTCACCTCGGGCAGACCTCCTTTGACCCAGATAATGTTTATCTCTTGATCATCGCCATGAAAATTTCCTATTCCATCCAGTAGGTAGTATTAATTTAGAGACCACCTCTCTGAAAATTGGATTGTGAGTGTTTTGAGTCTGAGAATTAAAAAAGAAAGACAGACCAGGTGACCAAANTTTTTTATTTTTGACCACATTTTTTAAATCAGCGCGAAAATTGAAAAAAAATAATTTTTGATATCATTACCGGATCTTACCAATATTTAAGAAAGAAAAAATTGGAAAAAAATCGTCGGGACCTTTGTGTTCGTGGAGCATGGGGTTAATTTATTTTTCGGACAAAACTGCTTCAAACAAAGAAGAAAAATAGAGCTTTATAACAACCCAATAAGTTATTGGCAATAACCAACAAAATCCCTGGATTATAGGGCGTGCCTAAATAAACGTTTCAAAGCCAACAACAAATTGGAAAAAGTGCACCTCGGGCAGACCTCCTTTGACCCAGATAACGTTGATCATCGGCATGAAAATTTCCTATTCCATCCAGTAGGTAGTATAAATTTAGAGACCACCTCTTCAAATTTGATTGTGAGTGTTTTGAGTCTAAGAATTTAAAAAAAACAGACCAGGTGACCAAACAGACGAGTGTAAAAACACACAGAAAAACATTTTCATGTAGGAACATCGGATCTAAAGAGAAGAGAGGAAAAAAGCGCCAAAAAGCGCAGTCGGACGCGCGCGCCACGACGTAGTAAGTCCGGACGCGCAGCAGTTAAAATTTTCTAAAAAAAAATACAGTTAATTATGGAGTTGTTTCCACTCTTAACCTTTGAACAAATATTTAAAACAGTTCCCTGAACACATTGGACGGAATTTTGTCCGTCCCATCTATCGTTGTGTTCTAAGCTACGTATTTTTTTATCATGAGCACTCAGATGGTACTGAATCGAATGAGCATACTCTCGAAAGCTATCCGACCACCCTTGGACACTTTTTGGTCGATTTGACCACAAAACCACAAATTTACCAACGGTTAACCGGATGACATACGGGGTTCATTTTTTACAGGCTAGTGGGCCGTTCACTACTTAACAATTTTGAAAAAATATGACAGAAAAAAAAAATGTGCTTGAAAACTATTAATTGCAAATAACCTCTATGTTGAGGTTTCCTAACTCCAATAGATGACTAATTAATATTCGTTACGGAAACAAATTTTTTATTTTTATTTGTTCTTCGACTTCGTTATTGATTAATCTATGTTAGTTTTGACTGCCGTTACATTTAATCGAATGAGACACCATAAAAACGAATTTTATTTGCCCGGAGGGACAGAATTTCGTCATATGTGTTTGAAGGTTAATCGAAAAAAAATAAAAAGGCGTGATTTTTTACGATAACTGGGAGTTGTGCATGTCAGGATACTCCTTTGAATAAATTAGTCATCAAGTTGTAGTCCAAAAATATCGACCAAATGCAAATTACTGACTAAAAGTTGGGAACGTTCCCGACACTCATTGTAGTAGCATTCGCAATTGTGTCTAAATGGGAAATTATCAATTCATTGTCAAGGATTCATTCTGAGAGGATTATCAAGGGAGTTAGCATCTGCTCACACAAACAACAAATGAACTCTTCAAATTGGATGGGCTTTTATTGCTCTTCAGTATTTATATAATATTAACTTACAGCCGAGTAAGAAACAACCAATTTATTCATTCAAACCTATGTCCGCATGCCGGTTTATTTGTTTTTTTTTGGTTGTCATAGAGATTGTTGATCAAACGAAAACACAAACATGATCGGATTTTACCTCGACTTTTTGGAAACACCCTGTCAAAACCCGTGGGTACTTTACACGAGGTAAATCATTTAACTAATTTATATGGGTGTGTGCGAGAAATAGAGTTAGTTGTAACTCACTAAGGAGAAACGTTAAGATACACCGGGTGCGCAGTTATCGGGCGGGTTTGTGCTGTTATGGGCGCTTTTTTCCATATTTTTGGATATATACATGTATGACCAAATTTCCCGCTCGTGCTGTTATCGGACGGTTTTTTTGCATATTTTTACCTTATTCCGCTTCCGCCCTGAGCAGTTATCGGGCGCCTGATTAAGGTTTTTTTGTCTCGAAACCCGCACGATAACTGCGCACCCGGTGTATATCTTCAATGAGGAATTTATGAGTGTTCGAAAAGAATTTCCTTATTCACAAGAATTATGTTATGTACTGGCGTGGGTAACCAGTTTGTCACCGAGCTCAACGGGACTCGTTGTATATTGACGAGTCCTATAACGCAATAGTTATAGGACTATGGTGACAAACTCGTTACCCACACCAGTAATTGAAAACTATATATAAAATATACTCGCAATTAGTTTAAGACTGATCAAATTTCTAAATTATCTTTAAAACAAATCGTTAGATACAATTCACTGTTAAACTTTTTTTAGTGAATTGTAAGAGTGTCTGGACTGCTTTCGACGGTATTTTTTTAAAGTGAAATTTGGGAGTTCTTTAGTTATTTCAGATTTTATTTGTGAACAACGCTATGAACCCGTCCTAAAGACTAAAATATACTTTAGGGCGTTATGTGGTGCGTTCCAAATTTTTGTTTGCATCATTTTGGTAATTGCATTTGCGAATGAGAAAGCACTTTCATGCCGCACCGGTCTCATCATTCAGCCAATATTTCAAGTAAGTTTCCATAATGAATTAAAACTCAAGATCTCTGGACTAAATTAGACAGATTATATACATTATTGAAATTGGGTTACATTTTTGGACCTTTCACATCCCATAAACGGTTACGAAATTGGTAGCTTATTTCAATCATTTAGTACACTAAGGGCCCTTTTTTCTTAATTTGGTCAAAAAACGTTACGATTTGGGTGAGTCTGTTATAGACCTACCAACATAAGTTTTAAAAATTATAATGAAAAAGTTGTTAACTTAGTTGAGTAGTACGTAGGTGAGAGTGCTAGAAAACGTAAAAAAAACTACTGGTTTAGTCTCATGAAAATCGGCTGCGCGTTTCTAGTATACCGTGTCGGCATATTTTGAAATGATATTGGCCAATAGGAGCACACCATTGCAAGAAAAAAGAAGAAAATTGCTCTATTCAAGAAACGCTCAGCCGATTTTCATGAGGCTAAATCTGTATTAACTTACTTGAATTTAGACGATTTTTTTTCCAAAAAAAATTCGTTTAATTATTTCAAGATTGTTAGCTTACTTAATGTTAACTTACCTAAAATGGTGGTGTAGCTCTAACGATAGGGGCTACACAACTCTTACTTATGATTTAAAAATAGGGTACTCTCGGGTTTCTCGTGGTGGCTTCATCCATGGCAGACTCAGAGGTGTCCCTGGTCGCGACATCCGCTACGCTAAACATTTGTGCAATTATTCTCAATTGGACATTTTATGGATTATACCGAAGGTCGAGTATTTTATGGAATATGCCTTTAGATTTACGTTATTTGATTGGTTCATTAATAATGACCTTGATATCTGGCTCGAGTGCTGTCATCGGCCTTTCTTTCTTCAAACCATGCGAAACATCAGTATAGCACAGTTCTATGTCCCTTAAGTGCCGCACTCGCGAGGCTGAAACGCGCCAAATTAAAATTATATGACGAAAATAAAAAAGAAGGGACCCTATGGCAAGAATAAATAATTATACAATGTATAGCATGAAACTACCGCCGCGCGCCGGTGCAGTGTTAACTCGGCACATAGTTCAACAGTTTGGCCGATTAACTGCCTAATGGTCAAATTGCCTAGAGATTTTTCAGACTGCTGCTTAACAGACAATAAACGGACTTATTTTATGTTTAGTGAGGTGTCTTACTTTTAGCAAGATAATTGCCCAGGGCGGCTTTTCTGATTCCAAGATAACAGCGCAGGCTGTTTCTCTAATTAAACATCGCAGATTGTTAGCATGTAACAGCAACATTGCTTTCTTAGTTGTTTCAAATGGAGAAGGAAAAATTCGCGAGATTTTTAACGAAAAAAATATTGTCTCGCGAATCTTCTTCCTCCGTTTCAAATTTGTGCGTATATGGAAGTACTTGGACTTTCGTCTTACACTTCTTAAACAACTGTTGAAAATAAGTAACATGGTAACATGGTAGTACACACGATGCGCAATTAACCGCCACCCTTCGCCGCGTGCTCAACTGGCGGTTAACTGCAAAAGTGGCGGTTAACTGCGCAGTGCGTAGGCGATTTACTTGAAAAAAGTGGCGGTTAACTGCAAAAAAGGGTGATAGTGTCAAAGTGTCGGTTAACGGCAAATTAACGTTTTTTACCAATGAGAATTCAACGCTTTNGTTCTTTAGTTATTTCAGATTTTATTTGTAAACAACGCTATGAACCCGTCCTAAAGACTAAAATATACTTTAGGGCGTTATGTGGTGCGTTCCAAATTTTTGTTTGCATCATTTTGGTAATTGCATTTGCGAATGAGAAAGCACTTTCATGCCGCACCGGTCTCATCATTCAGCCTATATTTCAAGTAAGTTTCCATAATGAATTAAAACTCATGGACTAAATTAGACAGATTATATACATTATTGAAATTGGGTTACATTTTTGGACCCAAAATTATAATAGTTTTTCACCGAATGAAACTGGTGGAGTCAATAATGTCACTTTCACATCCCATAAACGGTTACGAAATTGGTAGCTTATTACAATCATTTAGTACACTAAGGGCCCTTTTTTTGTTAATTTGGTCAAAAAAACGTTACGATTTGGGTAAATCTGTTATACACCTACCAACATAAGTTTCAAAAATTATAATGAAAAAGTTGTTAACTTACTTGAAGTTTGTTAACTTAGTTGACTAGTACGTAGGTGAAAGTGCTAGAAAATTAAAAAAAAACTATTAACTTACAGTCAGGGGTCTCTCGATGTGCATATTCGATTTCCGAAAAACGTGCACATCGAGAGGAACATGCACATCGAGAGAGACATGCACATCGAGAGAGACATTGCTCGTCGTACACACGAACAATATGACCATATTTCTAGAGTGCGTGGTCAAATAAGTCTATAAACGCGATTTTCGGATTGAACCAACCCGGAAAAAGTGCACATCGAGAGGTTTATTTGACAAAAAATGGTGTGAAAAAAGATGCACATCGAGAGGTATTTACAAATTTCCGTGAAAAGTGCACATCGAGAGACCCCTGACTGTACTTGAATTTAGACGATTTTATTCCCAAAAAAAATTTGTTTAATTATTTCAAGATTGTTAGCTTACTTAGTGTTAACTTCCCTAAAATGGTGGTGTAGCTCTAACGATAGGGGCTACACAACTCTTACTTATGATTCAAAAATAGGGTACTCTCGGGTTTCTCGTGGTGGCTTCATCCATGGCAGACTCAGAGGTGTCCCTGGTCGCGACGTCCGCCACGCTCAACATTTGTGCAATTATTCTCAATTGGACATTTTATGGATTATACCGAAGGTCGAGTATTTTATGGAATATGCCTTTAGATTTACGTTATTTGATTGGGTCATTAATAATGACCTTGATATCTGGCTCGAGTGCTGTCATCGGCCTTTCTTTCTTCAAACCATGCGAAACATCAGTATAGCACAGTTCTATGTCCCTTAAGTGCCGCACTCGCGAGGCTGAAACGCGCCAAATTAAAACTTAATGACAAAAAAAAAGAAGGGACCCTATGGCAAGAATAAATAATTATACAATGTATAGCATGAAACTACCGCCACGCGCCGGTGCGGTGTTAACTCGGCACATAGTTCAACAGTTTGGCCGATTAACTGCCTAATGATCAAATCGCCTAGATATTTTCAGACTGCTGATTAACAGACAATAAACTGACTTATTTTATGTTTAGTGAGGTGTCTTACTTTTAGCAAGATAATTGCGCAGGGCGGCTTTTCCGATGCCAAGATAACAGCGCACGCTGTTTCTCTAATTAACCATCGCAGACTGTTAGCATGTAACAGCGACATTGTTTCCTTAGTTGTTTTAAATGGAGAGAAAAAAAAAATTCGCGAGACTTTTAACGAAAAAAATATTGTCTCGCGAATCTTCTTCCTCCGTTTCAACTTTGTGCGTTGAAAATAAGTAACATGGTAGTATTAGAAACATAATTTATTTTAACATAACTGATTAAGCAGAATACATGTTTGTGTTAGTCAAGAATCATTTTCGTTTATTTTGTTTATTTTTGTTTATTTTTCGTTTGTAAACTGTGGGTCCTTTAGGATCAATTGGATCATCGGTCAAAAATGTAAGTATTTCAATTATGGCGGAATGAAGGCGCAGTAAGTTTGCTTTCTATTTTGACGATTTTTTAGGTATTCAAAATTAATAAATTAATTATTAGTTTTTTAACTATTCTTAGTATTTTAATATTTTCACTAAATAATAATTATTATTTCATTACAGTGGTCGTCCCCACCAACGGGTGAAATTTTTTTATTGAATTTTGATCAAACAATTTTGTGTATTGATAAAAGTGATTCCCAAAACGGGTAATTGTCCGCAAAACGGGTAGGTTTTTTTCCTATTTTTTACCCGTTTAAGGACTGTATTTTATATAACCGAATTTCGAGTCACAAGGGGTATCTAAAAATCGTTCCTCATCCATATGACTGGTTTCGTTTATTTTTTTGCCTACATAGTGCTTTTAATTACGTACATTACATTGAGGGTTTTCTTATTATTTTTTTTTACTGACTTATGTCAAGACCTGAATCAAGTTCAACTTATGGTATACAGTTGGTGTGGTAACGAGTTGAGACGTAACAAGGTGACAGTTTGGAACGAAGTGACACTTTTTGGGAATTTTTTGGGCAAAAATGGGCAAAAATAGGCAAAAAATGGGGAAAAGTAACGGAATTAAGTGACATTTTGGAACGAAGTGACATTTTGGAACGAAGTGACATTTTGGAACGAAGTGACATTTTGGAACGAGTTGACAGTTTTTGACGAAAACATCGGAAACGAAAGTGTCAACTCATTACCACACCAACTGTATAAGTAATATAATATTATTTGCTTTGACTGTCAAATTTTTAAAAGCACTATTCGCCAATGTAGGACGTAATGCGAGAAAATTGTCAAATAACTCTTGTTTGCTGTTTTTCATTGCATAGCACAAACTGATTACAAAAATCCATAAAATTTTTTGAAAATTCATCTTCTTTTCGAGTCCACTCTTGTTATATAATTTCAAGAATCGTAGATGACTTCGTATACTATATCGTAGTACTTTTTTCTATAGGACTTACATTTCGGATCCTTTTACGTGGTCAATACCAATAAGTTATCCCGTATAATAAGTTTTTGTCCATATAATATTTTATCAATCGTTCTGTAAATTTTCAATATTGGCAACAAAGATTAAGACCAGATACAAACCAGTTGATTTAGCATATATTTTTCTTTTTGTTGGAACATAATATACTTATTTTCCATAAATATTAATCATTCAGTGACATGCGACAATCAGTCCAATATGGTATATAGGTTAAAGCTAACCATCTTTAATGGTTGCAGAAACCCACAACAAACCATGTTGTTTTTTTATCACCTTTGTCATATTATACTGCGGAATATATAATATATAATTTATATATTTGTCAATCGTTTTTCTTCGGGTTGCTGATAGATTTTACCAATGATGCTGAAATCTAGACAAGATTATCTAGGGCAGCGCATCTCGCAGAAAAAGTTTCTCGCGGGAAAAAGTTCTTCGCGGACAAAAATTTTTCGCCGAATTTCTACGAAAAAGTTTTTTTCGCGAAAAACACAAATGACAGCAATATGCAATTTCTGGGCCAATTCGGCCACATCCGATTGGCGCAAAAAGTTTTTCCGTAAGAAACCACAAATGGCTTTTCCGCGAGAAAACACTATCGGCTCTTTTCGCCGAATTTTTTTTCTGCAAGATGCCGCGGTGTCGATTATCTAGTAATTGGCGGTTTCTTCAGTTAAATATTACGTCTAGCGGTTATATTCGCCCACTATGCCCGCTTGTCCGCTTATCCGGCCATTGTTCAGATATAGGGTTCATAGGGCCCCTGTGGGTTTATCCAGCCACTTTTTGATGCCTAAAGGGGCCAGATAAACTCGCCAGACACTCCGTGAAAACAGTATGTAACGCGTGAGAGTTATCAATGTATCAAGGAATTCATTTTGCTTTTCGATTTCCGGTTTTGAAGAAAATTCGAACGTCAACAATTTATTGGTATAAAATAAATAAACAGTAGCAACCAGCTTAGCAAAAGTGGCAATTTAAAAATCATCGAATCATCAGATTTTTGGTAATAACTCGACACCTAAAACATCGGTGCTTTCCAACACATTTTTACAAATTGGCAAAAATATAATGTACAAATTTGAATTCGTTCTCTCAAATTTCCCATTTGAATCGGAAATATCGAATTTGCTGCTTTTTCCATTGTTTGTAATTTGGCATCCAAGTCGGAATTTGGCCGAATTTGTTTTTATATCTGGAGGCGGTCTCGTAAATTTTTTGATTTATAATTGGTCTGATTCGCCACGAGGATGAGACCGAGCGACTACCAGATGAACAAAGTGTGTTGAAAATATCCGTTTCTAACGATTGTAGGGCGGCATCTGATCCAGCAGCAAAAACATTCGAATTCACCCCATTGGCTATTTCTGTTAGCGTACTCACCTAAAAAATAATTAAAACATTACAAATATGTTTTACTCAATTTGGGAGCCATAATTGTTGCTTCGTTCAGCAGTCTGTTTAAACCGCACGTTTAAGGTGTCTTCACGAATTAATTAATAAACAAAATTATGAAAATTTCGGCAAATTTAGAGTGTTTACCAAAATTCCGGGTGTCTCATCGTAAGCAACGCCAAGTGCAATAATATCATCGGCTGCAACTGCCGCAGACACTGTTTGAAGATCCGATAGACCACCATCAAAACCATCCGTTATCACCATTAAGTAGTCAACAACGTTGTCATTCGTATTTAAGGTATCTGCACCTGCGGTCATACCGCCACCTACGGCGGTCGTTTCTCCATACCTAAGAAATAGTAATCGAATTAATCGACAAAGCTTACTGATGTTTATTAGATATTGACGATACCGTATCGTGAAAGAAACTTTTAACGAATGGGCACAGAAATTTTATTCCGGATTTTTTTATTTTTGACTTTCAAAATCTTAAATCAAGGTCATGAAAAATTATTAATCACCTATTTCTGTTGTTTTTCGCCAATATTTTCTTTTTTTATAACTTTATTCAAAAATCCAAAACAATACGATTGTGCGCTAAATAAATACGCTTCCTTAACGAGAAGAAACATACAACATACAAAAAGGTTTAAGACTAGAAGGTTAAGACTAGAAGGTTTTAAAAACTTCATTTTTTGACAACTTTAAGGCTCCGTGGGGGAACGGGTACGTGACATAAGTAATCGGTCAACAAATTGCATAATTCTATCAGATCTTTGGTTAATAAACATTTGATTGAATTTCGCTGTAAGTCAGAGCCGCTGTAGTAAATATTTGGTGCGACAAACTACTGGACGAAATAAATAAATCTAATTATATTTTTATCATCAATAACAATGTTTTTATTCAATTGAAAAAAATATATTTTTGTACAATGTGACGAATTCTCGCGAGTCGCGTGATACTAAAAATACATTATGAAAATCGATAAGGTTTGGGGAAAAAATTGCATGCGCTCCCTGAGTCAAAAATTTAAAACATCTCAACGAAGTTAATTAGAAGACATGTTTATCTAACTGTTGGTTTCCGATAAAAAAATTTAATTAATGTATAACTAGAAAAAGTGATAAAGAAATCGGTGCATTCACGTACCCACATGTGGGTACGGTGGCGCGGGACAGTTTCACACAATAGCACAAACACCATGTACCCACCATGGTATGTTAATTAAGTATGTTAATTAAGTGTTTTACCGATGTACTTTAAGTTATAGAAGTTTCATACCATGTGATCGATTTTATCGCTTCATCTAATTGCTCTGGGGTCGCAAACTGAACGGGGCCAAATACCGTCTCAACTTGACCAATTCGACTATCTCCGACTGCTGTTATACTTACTCTCATCACAGTTTGAGTGTCGAACTCAGCAAGCAAATCACTTACGAAATCTTGAACCACCTTCTGTTTGTTGCCGATTTGTGAACCAGAAGTATCAATGACTATAGCGAGGTCGATTCGTTGTTCCATCGATAGATCGCATGTCTTGTCGCAGTGCTCGCCTAGAGTGAACGATTTTTAAATTGTAGTCGGGTAAGTGGGCCGGTGGTGAGTTTGCCAAAAAACTATTGCTGAGGAACTACGCGTTATATCAAGGAGTACAATTTACCGACATTTACCGAAAAAATACTTCTAATTTTATTTCTAATTTTATTTTAGTTATAAAACGAAAAAATAAGTGTGTGAAGTTAAACTTTCGTAACTCCCCGTAATTAGTATTTTACAAAAAAAGCAAATTTGAATACTGGTTGATTTTTCAACAATGACCAATTATGATAAAAGTTATACAACAAGTTATACAACAAACACTTACTATTGAATGCCGTCATGATGCGTCTACACAGTGTCTACATACAGTAGTCTATATTTATCAGTTTTACCTTGAAAACCATCTTGGCAAACGCAATTGTATGTGTCGCCATCGATATTGCAATCGCCTTGGCTTCCACAGGGAGCACCGTGGCCAGCGGCCGCACAATCGTCCTCAGGTTCACTGTGAGTAGACTGTGTTGTAGGGCGCCAAGTTGAACGAGGTTTAGTTGTCTGTGGTTCCGTTGTTGTTGGATCCGTTATTGGTGGTTCGGAAATCGTTATGGTTGTTATGGGTTGTGTTGTTGTCGGACAAGGACCAACAACCCCTATACACGGATCAACTAAAACAATTTCATTCGTATGTTTGTAATTGTTTTGTTTTTTAACCTGGCGTAGTATCTGGAATATCACAAAACTGCCCTTGCCAAAACATATCACATAAACATATGAAAGAACCCTGTATTCCGGTTTCGGCCGATGTGTCATCGCATTGTCCATTAAGACAGGGGTTCGGTTCACACGGTCCCCATTCACACAAATTTCCGGTATAACCTGTAGGACATGAACAAAGGGTACCACCCGCATTGTCTTGACAAATACCGCCATTCATACATGAACACACAGGTTTTTGCGTTGTCGGCGCCGTTGTTGCAGCACATGCCCCTTTATTGAGTCAGTATATTTAAAAAAATACTTGTTTGTATGTGTAGTATGAACATAACAAAACATGAAGCAACAAAGTATTTTTTTTTTTTCATCTTTAATGGTCCAAAACGGCAATTTAGAGATTTGACCGCCAGTTTTAAGCCTCGGTCGATTAAATGACCGCCAGTTGTTAATTTGTTCACACGCAGGTTTAAACGTCCGAATATTATATAAACAAAAAAAAATACGCTGGAAACACACGGCTAAAATCCCCAGACCAAATTCTGTTGTCTCAGGTTATTTTATTTTTTGAAAACATTTGCCCGCCACTTCGATGCCTCCATTTTTATATGATTGAGTGACATATGCCTCAAGTTGGCCCTGAACACAAATTTAACAAGACTGGTTTAATCTATACCGGTGAAACCGGGTGTATAAAATATTTTGTAAAATCACATTTATATTGATCACATCGCGTTCTGAACTCGCGAAGTACGACTAGTTCAAATATAAAACAACTCAGTCCCTTTAGCTAGTAGCGAATCTTTGCAACATTCTAGGTTTATCGAATTGAAAGTTTTTCCCGCACAACAATCTCTAACTCCGCCCTCACTGTTGAACGGAAAACGAGTTGGATAGTCTCCACAGCATTTATCAGCTGGTCCTTTGTTCAATAGACTGGCTTTGCACATTTTCCCAGCTTCCCATCCATGAGAGTTTGCGTAATAGGAGTTGTACTCGTTTAAACTAAATTATGAGACTGAACTGCGGGTACAACTTTTGCATATTTTTACTAAATTTGACTTTTAAAACGTAAAGGTAAGTTTCGCCGAAAGTAATCAATGATTTGATGCTCAAAAAACAGCCTGAAGGAAGTAAAAATATGGTCCATAGTCACAATTTTTTTTTTCTAAAAACGTTATTTGGCCATTGGACGTTAAATTAGATTGTAGATTGTAGTGGCCTAATTCAGTTTCGTCTCAATTTAACCCTGCCGCGTGCTAACTTTGATCGAATGGCCAAATTATTATTTTTTCGAAAATAATTAAATATCAAACGTTACTGCGTATGTGGTGTTTTAACAGAAGTCGCAATGGTCCTGACAATCCTAATTATGATTAATATCACTGGTCTCTTTTCACAAAGTCACTTAATACGTGAATCAGAAATATACCTGAACACTATATTATTGACAAAATGGACATCACATTCGCACGCCATCGTTTGACATTGGTTATTTTTGTTTCCGCATTGAAATCCTTTTATCGCCGGATCATAATAAAATCCGTAAATTTGCGCCACCGGATTACACTCAACAAACGTATCCATTATTACGCAACGCCCACATCGATAGTAGTTTTGACAAGTTCGATCAATATTATCAACCGGAAGTCCCTTTCGTGTGCCTGACAATTCACTAAGGATTTTGGTTAGGTATAAATCAAAGTTCGAACAATTATGGGAAAGCTAAAAAAACATGTTGGGTAAATAGAATGCCGCCTGGGACTAGGATGTGTATCCGATCGATAGATGGCACTATTATTGTCAGCAATAACATACGCAAAATCGACTTATTTTAGATAGAGGGAGGGCGTAAGTAGTTCAAGAACGCCTGGTATTGTTCAGACGTTTTTGTTCGCATTGAAATCAATGTTTGAATCCTTGGTATTTTGAATTCAGTTTTGTATCATCGTCAGAAGACCAAAGTAAGGGCAAGTTTCCTGTTTTATTATTAATCTTATTAAATCTTATATTACTTGGCGTTGTTCAACTGACAATTACAGATCTAACTGATTAGAATGTCGGGATCACCAAAAAACGTTTCTTAATCAAATCTACGTTTACCGAGCTCTCTTACCCTATTTTCCTTCTTACCCTTAGTTGGCACCCCTTGTATAAGTAAAGTACAAGTCAACACAAAACTTACGAAATGTGTTTGGGCTTCGCAAATTCTATTGTCCGCAGAGCACCTTGATTGTCTCGCGCTGCCAATTTTGATTGGCCGGGTTACCATAGCAACGCGAAACAACAAATACAAATGTCTTCCTCTTTTTTTGCTATGCGGACAATAAAGTTGGAACCGGCTAATATTATAATTTATAAACCTTTTAATTTGACACCAACATCCATAGTTCAGTAAATCATCGACGGTGACTCGATCAATGCCATTCATAGAAAACTAAAAAAATTATTATCTTAACTCTCAGGGGTAAGAAGTTTTTGGGAACCCATAGGGGGAAATGTGTGTATATATACACACACTTGAAAAATCACAATAATTCGCAATAATTCAAAAAAACTGGTAAAACCAAGTTGTAGAGCTCGTCAAACTACGTCGATCTGACTCTTCAGAAATTGATTTGGGCCACCAGGGCCCCCTAGAGAGCTGTTTGAAATCTTCAACCTACGCAAAAAATAACACCGCCAATTGAATTTTCTCGAAAAGTGGAGGGGTGGTCACCAATACCCGTTTTGCCCTACGGGGCCTCCATATGCCTTAAATCGATGAAAAAACAAGTTGTGTGTATATATACACACACTTCCCCCTGGGAGTTAACAACCAACTGCGGTCCATGGTTGTCTCTAACTACGTTGAAAATTTCCCGTTGAAAGCGGGCAAACAATATGTCCCAGATAATATGGACCCTATTATATGGGGTAAGACAAAGGCCGATGCAGGCATTTCTAAGTAAAATATTTTGTTCAAATCAAAGTTATAGATGTTTTTTATTTTTGTCTACGAATCTCTATACAGTACCTTCATTTTAAGTTTTTTAAAATACTAAGGGATAAATAACTGACACGGACATTATACTCAGAATCAAAAAGTGGATTGTAGTTATCTTATTCAGTTTTTGACTGAGTTCAACAGAACACGTGATAGAGGAGTCATAAGGTTTTGATATAGGCCAAACTTTTTCCGGATTTTTGAGTGCCTTAATGACTCTTTTTAATATTTTTTCCCGTTGACACCGCTTTTTTATCTTTGTAACATGCTGTAAAAACTAAACACATTTACCAAATAGTCAAGCATCGTTTGGACAATTTCAATGTTGTTTGCAAATTTTCGCTGAGCTGTTCCTCCACCAGGCCCATCACCGAGTAATCTCGTGTTTTCTCCAAGTGATTTTAGGGTAACTGTTAAATTTTCCGGTACATTATCGTACTCGAGATAAATCGCCATTGATGATGCAATAAATTGAATAAACCGCATTTTATATTTATTTCTCTCGCAATATTTTATGCGTTATTTCAAGGTGAAGTTTCCGTTTATTTTTCTTCGCTTTGGAAACAATGGATTTGGAATATTCGTTGGTTTGTTTTAGACTTCTTAAAGTCATTTTTAGATGACCTTTTCTCTAGGAAATTATTTTGAAGCCATAATTCAAACCTCAGCTGTTTTTGCCAAATGCATGTAACCGTGAGGTTTAAGTCGGATTCAACATTCTATAAACGGTATTTATAATTTAAAGTTGTTTCACGATCGTTTACTGAGTATGCGCGTGTAACCAGTCCCATGACAGAGTAGCCCCGCGAAACGGGGATGAGTTTGCGCCGAAATGAGTGTACCCTCACCTCGGCAAAATATCGAAGTTGGGCAATCTCAAATCATAAAACTTTAGAGTCTTCCAATCGTGGGTAAAAATAATCTTAACTCAACTTGCTGATTTTGCTTATGTTTCCATGTGCCCAAATTCACTTGAGCAAAATTTGAACCTGAGCAATATTGAAGTGCTCAATTTTGTTCAAATTCCCTCCTTTGCTAAAGTTCCGAACTTCCTTTGCTCAAGGTGGGATCTCAGGCAAAATTTCGATCTTGAGCAAAAATTTCGTTTGGTCATCTTCAGGCCTCACTTGGACAATATCGGAGAGTTGACAAAAATCTGGAACTTGAGCAACGATTCTTGAAATTTCCCAAGCTAGATTTTTTAAACACATGAATCATGGGCCATGATTAATTGGACATGACGTCTACTTTCAAAATTGACAAACGTACTTTACTTATGTCGTTTTGCTTTATATGTTACGCCCTTAAACTAACATTCAATTTCGCGCGCTTATTGGACGTTTATTTAAATCGCGGCGGCTGATTGGCTGCATAAACCTACGGTTTTCGCGTGAGAATGTTAGCAAGATACAGAAATAACCCATGGTAATATTTTACTCGTCTAAAATTAAATTAAAAAAAGTACGGAAACAAATTTTAGCAAAAAGCAATCGTGGGAGTGATTTCCCATTTTACCGAAAAATATATTATTAGATTTTCTGAAATGCTCAAAATTTCTAGAATTTGCGGATTAAATTCACGAAATCTTAAAGATTATCTGAGTGAACTACTGTTTGAGTTAAAAAAAAGCCACAAATTCTCCATACTCTATTTTCACATGTATGACTCATCTTAGGTGAAGTTTAAGCCAATCAACGCCCTCGAATTTCCACGCATCAAGACCACACTTCGGAGAACTGTACTAGACAGTCAAGTGTTATGAGAATATGATTGTGGGCGTGATGATATTCTTTTTTTATCCAGAATTTGTGGCTTTTTTTTAACTCAAACAGTATATGTATTCAATGCGGTAAAATAAAAAAAAAATGATGTTGAGTTGTGAACAAATCGACGCTACCACCCTTACGTGAGTTAACGTTAAAAATACTCTAGTTAGAAGTGGAATATGTAAAACTAGTCGCGTTGTTTTGTTTTTTTGCTTTCCGAATCTTTCAGGTTTTGAATCGATCCTATTTTTCTGCAACATAGCCATTAAAGACTATCCCAAGGAATCCGGATGCATCCATTTTATCCAATTAAACCACAAAAAGAATTGACATTTTCCACGACTTCGTAACATCTTGTTCTAATTGAGTCATCGAGTTTACATTGAACACTTATTAAATTCAGAGCCTTCTATGAAGAACAAGTAAACATTTTATTTCATAAAAAACTTTAATCCGAAAAATTTTTTCAGGACGTTTTTCCGCAAAATACTTTTTCGTAATAAAAAAAAGTAGAAAAATGTGCAAAATCATAATTTTTGAGAGAGTTTCGTAAACATTTTTTTGGTGGAACATTTTTTGCCTACCTAGTTAACGGATACGATTTTCAGATTTTAAAATACTTGTTAACTAGGTAGGGACTGTATACACAGGGTGCGCAGTTATCTTGCAAGCAATTATGTTGTGAAAATTGCCACTCGTACGCTTATCTTGCGACTTTTCAGAATTTTATTTTTCGGGATTTATACAGTCCTTAACCTTTTATCGGACGTTTTCGGTTCTCGAAAATAGCGTCCGATAAATGAGCATCGTCACAAAAGAGGTCATTTTTTTATTAGAATGACCCCATTTTGGCCAAAAAAGCGTCCGATAAATGAGTAAGCGTCCGATAAATGAGCGTCCGATAAATGGTTAAGGACTGTAATCTTTATATGCAGCAGTTATCTTGCGAGAAAACGCTTATCTTGCGACTTTTCAAGGACCAAGTTCGCAAGATAACTGCGCACCCTGTGTATAACTCTTTTGTCTCATTGAAAGTTATCGTATGTGGTAATCATTGAGTATTTTGGGTAATGTCAATACATGAAATCTGCTGGTACATTTCGTCAAATATTTAACTGAATTTTAATTCCGTAAAACTTCTTGTCAAGTTTTGAAAAAGTCATGTTCACCGGCACAAAGAGGAAAAAGAGAACCAAAGACGGTTATCCTGTAAAACAATATGAATTAACAAGTTCTGAAATATTATTTTATTATGGTAAAGTCCAATTGATGGTTTACATTGAACATGTAATTACTGTTTTTAAAAATACTTTCAAGGGGATGCAAAATGACAATTCCGGTTTCTTGTTCACTTTCATGACGGAATTCGTCGTTATATTAAAAAACAACTGCGACATTTGTTACGATTTATAATGAATGATTTAAACTGAAAATGATTTTCTGTTTCACTCACGATTTTATGACAGTATCGTTTTATTATCCATAAATGGTGTTGGAAGTCAAAAGAGTTCAGAAACGCTCCAGTCGAACCAGCATTTTTTCTTACTGATGTGTCAAAGTAGTTCTGTTTTTACAGCGTTCGCCGTGAAGTAGTTACCCCTTTAAGAGGCCACTATTGCGCAATTTGTCCTTAAATGCCCGTTTTTGAGCCAAACAATTACAATAGTAACGCCTACATGGTGCGCTCTTAACTTCCATAGATCTCAGCTAGATTACAATCACCAAGGCCTTGGGACGTCTAGACGTCAAATTCATGATTGTATTTTTTGGAAATTTTGACCTCGTTTGAGAAATTGTAGATTCCGTAAGTTTCTTTTTTTTGTCCAAGATTATTTGCCTTAAAATTTGACTTGATACCTGTTCTAGCGATTTTTGATTCGCGCCAGTTTTGACAAGGTATTTGCGAAATTAGGGCGTTTCGCTAATATTTTAACTAATGAACCCCTGGGAGTTTAGCAGGTGAAATAGAATCATGTTGTGAGGCAATAATCACAACAACGGAACATTATTGAGAAAATTGTAAGGTATCATGGTTGTAAGGCTTTGTTTAGTTTTCAAAATTTAACGAAATAGTTTCGCGAGATATGAAAACGCAATAACTTGTTTTTACATGAACTTGACAAGTATAAGAAGTGTTAGGACCAGTACTGACCAGTACCCGTAATCGAAAATCATGGTCACTAATCCAAATTTTTACTTCGGAATTTCATAACTTAACGTTTGAATCTTTGATTTAATCTAGTAGTATTTTGCAATTTGTCTGGTAGACTTTTTGCGATCCCGTTAAAAATGGGTCAAAACGAACAATTATCTGTTGATCAGTTCTATTGGAGAAACATGATTTAGTATTTACATTCAAAACTTTTTCGTAGGAAATTTCATACACAGTTTGGACTGGATATTACCTTTTACTCCAAATACATGTTGGTTCAAACGAATCTTTTTGAGACAATTCGTCATTTTCAAAGTAGCAAATTTTTGAAAAGTTTTTTTTTAATGCCAAACAACATTTTGCAAAAAATATAATTTGTGACAGACACACAACCGAATTTCAGAATGGTACGTTTGTTTACCGAAAATTTTCTGTCTCTAATGAGATACCAAAAGTCCTTTAATAATCGTTAAATCAAGAGGTACGGTGGTCTAAACTATCGCAAAACGTAACAAAAAAATTGCCAAAAAAATGCCATTGTTGACCTTCAATAATTTTAATGAGTATAAAGCAATACACCGGGTGCCCAGTTATATTTTGTCCAGTTGTCGAGCGGGTTGGCTCGTTAGTGCCATTATGGGGCGGGGTTCACTTTCACCCTGCGCAGTTATCGTAGTTATTAGTTATAAGTTAACTTTTTTCGGAAAAAGCGGATTAACTAACAATTGCGAAAATTGGTTCTATAAAGAAGGCAGATAAGCCCATAGGGGGCGTAGAATTGAAAATAAGTTATAACGCCTTCGCACTGCGCAGTTACCTGGTCGGGAATTCTCAAACTAATATTTTTTGGACTCTTTTTGTTCATTTCAATTTCAATTCTACGCCCCCTATGGTCTTATCTGCCTTCTTTATAAAACCAATTTTCGCAATTGTTAGTTAATCCGCTTTTTCCGAAAAAAGTTGCGGTTGTCTTGCGATTTTATCTTTCTAATTATACTATAATCTAAGAATGATTAACTACGCACCCGGTGTATCTGATGTAATACATATTATAAATAATCAAACTGCTAAGTGGTACTAAGGATAATTATATTCGCATAATTTGCTCATTACCTAATGTTTTTTTGTGAAAGTGTTGTGAATTTACCGTTTTAATTGGTTATCGCAAATAAGAACCAGAAAAATCCAGAAAAAAGGTTAAAAGGTTAAGGTTAAAAGGTTAAACAGTCCCTATGTTTAAAAGATTCATTGAGTGCACAATCAACTTTTATTAAACAAATTTTATTAAAACAAACTACACCCCCTGCGTTGTTATCTTGTCAACATTTATCTTGCAGATTTTCCCGTTCACTCCGTTATCTTGCAGTTTTTTTCGGCCAATTTTCCAGGAATCCATATCAGCCGTAAAATACATAAAACATCGAAACTTCGTCGAAATTTTATAATATCACATTATATGAAAAGTGGTGTAGCAGCCAAAAATACATACAACATGATATGATATTATGCAGGGTTGTCAAAACGGACTAAAGCCTTTAGGCGTTAGTCGACTAAAGTCTTTAGTCGACTAAGACAAACAAAGACAAAGCATTTTCGACAAACGACTAAAGCGACTAAAACGACAAACGACAAACGACTAAAGCGACTAAAGGTCGACTAAAGCCTCATTTTTTCACTTCTCATTTTTCTCTACTCTTGTATTGTTAGAAAGTCCTTATTTTCTAAATAAGAGGATGTTTTTTTAAATGAGCAATTTCTGGTTTTTTTTATAATTAAACACGTGATATTGTCAGTTTTTGCCGGTTCTGGAGTGAATTGAGGCCAATGAGTCCGAATATGATTGTATTTTTTTTTGATAAGACTGATAATTAACCGACAATTTTCGGTTTTAAATCTCAAAACAAGGCTTTAGTCGACTAACGACAAACTAAGGACAAAGCGTTTTTTTTGCTTTAGTCGACTAAAGCGACTAACGACTAAAGCAACTAACGACTAAAGCCAAAAAAATCGGACCCGACTAAAGACAAACAAAGACAAAGCTAAAAAACCGGTGTTTTAACAACCCTGATATTATGAACTTTCGACGGAATTTCAATGCTTGTATGTATGTATTTTTCGACTGATACACCACTTTTTAAAGCTATGTTTGCACTTTATGAGTCTCTAAAATATATAGATTATTCAGCGTTCTAAATAACATTTCGGCTAACCGCGGCTGGAAAAAAAACATTTTTTTTCTCTCATTAGGCTAAATAAAACCATCCGAAAAATTGCTGTATTTGCCGAAAAAATGATTTTTCCAGTCATCTAGTTTCAGATTGATAGACTAATAGACTTGATGTTTCAAAAATCAAACTTGTGATAATTAATAACGGATTTATGGTTGTTACGATTCGCGAACATGAAAGTTTGTATTCACTATTGACCAAACTTCAGAAAGCCTTTTTTCGTAAAAAAAAGTAATTCGTGGTACGGAACGACATGTTCGGCAAATAAGCAACCGAACATTACCATTATCCAGCGGTTTGACAAAGTACACGATAAACAACGGGCGGCTCTCATGGAGGCGCTACAAAAAACGACCGTATTAAAACACGGCTCAATGAACTTGATTAATTATATCATTCTCGATTTTGTCCAAAAATAACGGTATACTAAATTTTGAACGAAAAAAATGCTTTTTATATTTTATTTTTGGCAAACATGCATGGCGCAGCGGGATGACTCGGTTGGTGTTCAAACAAGTGTTGACTTTCAAATTCAATGGGATATGCAAAATGTATGACTAATTTATTATTTTCTATCATTCATATTCAAAAAATATAAATAGCCGAAAGATATAAAAACACCATCGGTAGGGGGCGCATCGTGGGCTCTTGAAAAAATGGCCCGAAAGAAGGAAATGCTTTAAGACTTTGAAAATTCCGGGTTTGAGGGGAATCGGACGTGATGAGTTTTTTGGAACTGTCAAAAAATTATAGATGGTAGCATACAGGCGCCAGAGAGCAATTTTTAATTTTATTATCTTAAAAACCCGGATAGTTTTAAGCGAACAACGGATTTGTAAATTTAAAACAAATTTTTTCATTTTTATTGAAAAGAAAGATATACTTAAAGATATACTTAAAGTATTGTCAATAACAAGTCCATAAAAATTTTTTGTTTAAAAACGTTTGTAGCCGTTTAATAAGTTCAAGTTCCAAATCGCTCTAGTTATAGGCGAGTCATTTTACTCATCAACCTCATTAAAACAAGCATAATGCATTAATATGATCACCGGTATAATTCAAGGAAGAAATTGGCTAGTGAGATAACTAATCATATTGTAAGCGTAACACCTTTATTGTCTCGCTCTGCCAATTTTGATTGGCCCAGTTACCATAACAACGCGAAAAAACAAATAAAAATTTCTTCTTCTTTTTTGTTACGCTTACAATTAGAGCGCTTCCAACGTAATATTGAAATAGTCCATATTGTTTGAAATTGTAGAACTGTGGTCCACGACCAAACGGACCAAAATATCCCTTCCCGCCAGCAGAGATGCTTAACCCTCAGACGGACCCTTCGAAGGCTTGTGATGTCGCCGCAAACAGCACTTACATATTCGATTATGAGTGCACTACAGTATGTCAGGAACAAGTTCACAATGCAAAAGTTTGTCACAGACTTATGATATACAGTCCTCCTTCCCTTATGTACCGCGCCCTTAAGTGCCGCCCAGCCCTTAAGTTCCGTTTTTTGACGGTTTAAGTGCGGCACTTAAGGGAATGAAAGAGGCATGGAGCCACGATCTGGCATGATACATAATATGTTTCGATTATTTTCGTATATTGCAATTATACTGGATGGTATATTATTATTAATATAATTATATTTAACTTATATATAGTTATATTATTAATATTATTAGTTTAAAAATATATACGCTATTTAAACTTGAAAAAGATGGACGAGTCAATTACTGTCACTTTAAAATGTAATTGTTTGACTCAAGTGTTTGGCGTGCAATTGGTTGTTCCTTGTGAGTGGGAGTGGGCAGACAATATCGACTGTCCAGCCGTGCCAGTCGAACAACAGTTTAACTGGGAATGTGACCCGAGATTATCTGAATGCGCATCGGGTCAATACGATAATGGTGTCGAGGTTGTCCAGATCGACGAGGTTGACGATACACGATTGGCGGAAACTGAAGTGGTTGAAAAAATAAATATTGAAACTACAACAACGCCAGTCGTTAGTTTTACGACTACAGGACAAGCAAATGAAACGGCGGCGACTAAATCAACAACAACCCAGTATACAACCACAACAACCCAATACGTATTCAATGACAAAGGTATTATTTTTTGATTGATAAACATACAGTGAGCCAGTCTAGGTTTTCCAGGCCAAAATACTTTATTCGGACTTTGGCCTGGGAAAAAAGTGTCACCCAGCCAATTTGGTTCGTAGGTTTGAAAGAGTACGTAATCGCTCGTATCCATCTGACTCTTCGAAATAATGACACCAAGTTTTCAGGAAACTTTTTTTAGGGTGAAATATATTGTTCAATTTTTAAATATTAATTTAATACGCTCGTAATAAATATTAAAGCAGGCTATTTTGTGTCCCGCCGAGTTAACAGTGATAGACATATCATAATATTTAGTTTGCGTTTACATTATGGCTTAAAGGTGCCGAGTGGTTAAACATTACTAGTGTAATTAAAAAATTCTCCCTAGTGGAAATTGATTATCAAATGCGCGAGCCCACTACTTACCCGCGGGGATATGGCGGGCCTATTTCTCAACCCAGCACCGGAATGCAAAATAATCCCAACTTCCCGGTTAGCATCAATAGCCAGCCCAATATCGTCATTAGCCCAGTCTTTACGCAACAACTGGCGTCTGATAAGGATACAGAACTCTTAAAAGAATTGAATGAGCTCCAACTGCTTATTGGAAATGCTCTGCGGCGGGAGGAAGATGAGGAGCACGAGTATGCGGAAGAAGAACCACAACGCCTTCGCCGCACCGTTCGAGCTCACCGAAGCAGGGTTAGAAAAAAAAGTTTTAGGCTTGTATACAGGGTGCGCCGTTATGTTTCAAAACAATTCGAAAAATAATGAAACATAATGGCCCGAACCGGAAAAAGTGAAACATTATGGCGTAGGGCTTAAAATATAGAGATATGTATTAGGGGAAAATATTTTCTCGAAAACGTGAAACATACGAGCACGGGCGGGAAAAAAATGAAACATAGCGGGGTAAAACATAACGGCGCACCCTATGTACTACTATTAAGTCCTGTTTTTTATGCTGAATAAAAAATTTCAGCTGTGACTAAGATGTTACAGGTTATTTTTTGAGTGAACATAGAAAATAAGTAATTTTGTGGAAAGGTAACATTTTGGCTGATCAATAAATTTTTGAGTTATTTACTAAAACCAAAGATATAAAACGGAACACCCTAAGACGAAAAAAAAATCGTTTCCTCTCTGTTTGTGTAGATTTTACATAAGTTTAAAAATCTTGAAAATGTTTAAAACGACCAAAAGCCCCTATTGTTTTGCTTTTCGTTTATGTTTTTGCTGTTTTCAACTGGCGTTTATCGGTCTTTTTTATTAATGTTTCAAACCCTGTACTGAAGAAGTATCCGAAACATCGCCGACACCGATTTTCCCGTTGATGCGCCAATCATGGATCGAAATGAAGAAAATGTGAATGATAGTAAACTGAGAAATCATCTTATACAGGAGCGAATTATCCAACGCATGCAAAATCGAAAGCGGCTTTTGGAGGAAATTAAGACTCAGAAAATAAAACCCGATAAACAAATTTCGAACCATTAAATTACGAACATTTTTAAGTTTTCTTTTCGAGAAAATACCACTATTTGGACTTTTTAAAAGTATCTATGTTTGTTTTATCTTCATTTTAACTGGAATGAAATTTAAATTCTTGACGCCGAAAGCCAAATGGAATTTCATTTTGCTGAAATACTCGATTTGTTAATCACCAGGTGATAAAATGTTTAGTTCAAACCAAACATACAGTATTGTTATTTTAGTTTCTTTTTGAGCTAAATCAACTTGGTGTCCCAAACCACACAAAAGTATCTGCCAATGCTTGTCAATGGATTGGGACACCGCGTGGATTGCGCTGGAAGAAACATTAAAATAAAAATACCGTAAAACTTTTATGGTACTTGGTAACAAATAATTGAGAAAATAATACATAAATAAGTTTAAAACGAAAATAATAATTAATAAAAAGGTTCAATGATGTAAAAAGGGTCTGCTCCATAAACTGCCTCGACACCGGCACCATTTGCCAGACTATTAGTTTACAAAAAAACTGTTTTGGCAAATGATGTTGGTTACTGTACTCCCACATTCGCTCTCTGCTTGTACAGATATATTATACTTGTAAATGCTTCAGCCAATTCGAGCTCATGAAAAAACATTAGTCTCGGAGCTGCATTATCAAAAGAGTCTTCAATTTACTGTCTTACGGATGATATTCTCAATAAACATTCACTTATATTTCAAAAATTAGGTATACTTTCAAAAAAATTATTATACGCACCCTGCCCGTTATCTTTTAACTTTCGCATGTAAAAAATCGGAAGATATCTGAAATATAACTGCGCTAAACACATAAAGATAGGGNTTTTCAGTTACATTACGGCAATTTTTTACCACAATCCGTGTAATCGGCGGGTGATTGTCATTAGGCGCGTGAAGTCTTTTAGGTCTTAATTGCGAATGGCTTATAAAGTTTCCATTTCTATCACGAATTAAAACTTATGTTGATGGCAAATGTTTTGATACAGAATAAAAAACAAAATTAGTTATTTGCACTTTTGCTACTTTGTTTTGCGTTATCAATCACATAGGTTGAGGAGACAAATCCTGAAGAAAATGATGGCTTTACTTGTTACAGATCCTTACAATTCGCTCAAACATCTTCTTACAAATATGACACATCTTGGAGTCAATGAACCTATGCCGAATAATAAATAAATATTGGAACCTGACTGCAGCTATTGAAAAGTTACATACTTATAGATATGTTAGAATAAATCAACATAAAACACATGCTTCGTAGGTAGGACAACCACACGGTTAAAAATCATGATAATATCGGGCAAAACGGAAAAATCAAAAAACCGATTTAACTCAAACCGGTTAGGTCGGATCAGTGTTGTAAATCTGGGATAATTTTGCGTTGGGTTGGGGCAGGGTTGTAAATTTGGGCAAATTTTGCGTTGGGTTGGGGCAAAATTGAAATTTTCCTGTTGGCGTTGGGGCGTTGGGTTGGGGCGTCGGGGCATTTTTGAGTTCACGTTAGCGTTGGGTTGGCGTTGGGGCAAGACTGAAAATTCACGTTGGCGTTGGGTTGGGGCCCCAACCCAACGCCCCTACGCAATTTTGACAACCCTGGGTTGGGGTGGTATTGGCAAAAATTGCGTTGGGTTGGGGCAAACTTGAAAAATATGTGTTGACATTGGGTTGGCACAGGCTAAAAACGCCCCTACGCTCCAACGCATATTTACAACACTGCAGTGCACTGGGTCGGATAAGTCCAACTTTTTTACACAAATATTATCGGGTATATTTCATCATTTGTAAAAAAATCAAGTCGTTTACTCTTCTATTTGTATCCCTTTTATCCAAGGGGACGGTCCTACTCATAAGATAACAGCTTTGTTTGGTTTTTTTTAAACATTGTGTATTTGTTCTCTGTTCTTCGTAGTAGGGTTGTGTATAGTCTATACAGTATAGACCAAACAGTACATAGTAACCTACATTCCTGCGGTTTGTATTTGCGTGCTCTATTTACTCGCATACCGAGCGCGTCAATATTGTTGTTTACATATCCCGCTTCACAAAATAAACCCTTTTTTCGGATCTCCTTATAAAAAAGATCCCTTTTAATTTTTATGCTGAGTCGGCGGTCTTAGTACCGAGAGCTCGGTCATCACAAAATATTTTATATTTTATTAGAGACGATTATTAGAGACCTTACAAGATAAACTTTTAAGTTTTCACTACACAGCAGGCCGAGAATCTAGTCATTATGTTTCAGCAATGGTCAGCATAAATGATGAACCGGTTGCGGGGTGTTTTTGGATTTATTTGTCCCGACTACAGGACAGCATAACAATTTTGTACATAGAGAAATAATGGAAAGTTTTAGTTCAGGTTAAGTACAGTCCTTTCTTTTTTTTGGACAGTACTCCAATTACGCACGCTGCCGTTGTTGGAGTTTCGGCGGTCCAGTGCCGAATGGACGCTTTTCCCAAAGCAAAATTTTAGGTATAAATTATAGTATACAAATAGCAAACAAAAAGAATTGAAATTATCTGAAAATTTTGCTTTGGGATAAGCGTCCATTCGGCACTGGACCGCCAAAACTCCAACAACGGTAGCGTGCGTA
>SCLG01000050.1:48912-61538 GCA_004367875.1 Oikopleura albicans
TCAAAGGCTCAGAGCCAGAGAGTCCCCATACGGTACAAATAGCAAACAAAAAGAATTGAAATTATCTGAAAATTTTGCTTTGGGATAAGCGTCCATTCGGCACTGGACCGCCAAAACTCCAACAACGGTAGCGTGCGTAATTGGAGTAATGTCAAAAAAAGGAAGGACTGAACTTAACCTGAACTAAACTGTCCATTATTTCTCTATGTACAAAATTGTTATGCTGTACAGTAGTCGGGAGAAATGAATATTCTATAATACAGTAGCTTATTTAAGTGATAGGTCAGAACATAATGTTTACAGTCGGCCAGTTAATGTTACGATATCTGAACTGTGACCGATTTTAACAAATCGGTTTTCACCAGCTAGCTATACTACTGTATATATGGTATACTACACCACCTAACAGGTTATCCTACCACAGTTATCTAACCAAGATTGGGTTATCTTACCACTTTTTGGACCACAACGTTTAGAGGTTCCCGCCTACGCCCTGATTGGTTATCTTACCAAGGTTAGATTATCTTACCACTTTTTAGATACCTTATGTATAATTTTTGCGAAAACCCTAGTAAACAGTTCAAATAAGCCCAAACGTTTTTCACAACCGTATCATAATTTTAACATTTTTTACGAATTAAAGCTTAAGCTTAAGTAAAATCCACCTTTCATTGGATGTAAATACACTCTATATTCTTTAATAGTTTTCTCGAAAAATGCTTTTTCTCTAAAATACCATAGTGTCTACAATAATGGGTGGCCGGTTAAAGAAGCATCTTGCGTATTGGACCCAAGTAGTGTATAGCTGCTAAACATTTGACCACCGAACTTTTTTGCCGCCGCCAAAAAAAATAGTATTATACTATAGAAACGTATTAGTTTACAGCTTTAAGTTATTTTCAAGTGTTTCGTTTGAATGTGGAGAAACTTAGCCTTGCTGATTTCTGTTATTTTTAAATCGGCACTAGTGATACGCGAATATAGGTACAGAGGCCACTAAGTATCAGCGAGCCTGATTAAGGTTCGGATCTCATGAAAGCGGAATTAATAAATGCAACTTCGAGTGAACACGAATTATGCGGTCTAAGTTATCAATTTGTACTGACCAATCAGCACGCGACTAATTATAAAAACCGAACATTTCTATATAATTTTCTCTCAAGATGAAATTTGTAAAAAAAAAATACCTCTTTTTTTTCAAAAATCAGGAAGAATAGTTTGTGTTAAAATATCTAGGATGGAATCTAGGACGTACTCCGCGATTATTAGCGATAAACTCGATTATCGAGTAGTGTTTCTAATTTACGCATTAAAAATTAAGAAAAAAATGAAATGATAAAGAAAAGATTTAACTTTTTCCATATTATCGTTAAGTAAAGTAGTAAACGTGTCGATAATGCTTTAACCCATCAAGCGAGGTAAAATCACGTCATCGTACTTCTCGTAATTTCCCGACAAGACTTTCATTTACCCAGAGTGCGCCGTTAACCGGCACCAAAAAAACTTTTTGAAAACCTACCGGTTAATGGGCTGCTTAATGAGAACATGCGTAGGCGTTTTTACTGAACCATTTTTGGTCAAAAAAAATCAAAAAATCAGAAACAAAAAAAAACTGCCGGTTAACGGCAAATAGCGTAGGCGCTATTTTTGTTTTGTTTTTTTTATTTAATTAAAAGCCCCGATAACTGCTCAAGTAATTGTTACCTAAACACAGTCCCTACCCCAAAATCATTACGATTTATGATTTGAATAATCGTAACGATTTCTGAGTCATGACGTCATCTAGTAACGATTTTTAGTTATTGGTTATTTCGCCTAAATTCACATTATAAGTTTTTACTTTAAGTCGCTGAACATGATGTGGCCTCGGAGTTGAATCTTCCAAACGTAGGGGTCTTAGCGACGGAATTTTTCCTCCGTTTTGAAGTCAAAGCGGTCAAATTCCGAACGCCCGGAGATTCGGTGTTGTACATTGGTCACGCGGAGAGGGCCATAGTGGACATTCGACTGTGCCCGTGGGCACCGTATTTAAGATTCGAGACCCATGGAGGTCGAGATCCGACAAAATCCGGCGAGATTTCCATTCGATACAACGTTTGGCGAACTGTTGAAATCAACCAGCAACGAGTCGACAGCGACCGCTATTCCATGTCAATCTTCGTGGATGCAGAACTGTTCCAATCGGTGATGATTGGCCCCGCCTCCGCCCACGAGGGCCTGGATTTCCGCCTGGGGGCCGCTGACGGGGCCCGCGAATGCCGTGGTTAGGAATATTTGCCTAAGCAATTCCGAAAACCCCCGCAAGCTCCTGAAGTGGTTCAAGGAATTGTGTGCAGATCCCCAATGTATGCGGGTGGATTGCACGGTGAATTCTCATGGCTGCCTTTTTTGCCACGACGGATGTTGGCATTGTATTTGTCTTTCAAATCAAACTGCACCGGATAAGGACGAATAAACCCGTTGGTTCGATGATGTTGGTTGCAACTCAGCCAGCGACCGAAGAAGTCAATTGAGCCTTGATTCGGCCCGCGAATTGGGCCTTGATTCGGCCCGGAACCCAACAGTTGACCTCGCCGTGGCCCGCAACCATTCTGGTGATTTATCCCGAGACTCCGCCAGCGACGTCGACCTTGTCTATTGTAATTTCTTTTCATTTTAATGTTGATTGAGAAATGATTAAAGTGATTTTAACGGCTGGCATATTCACTTTCCCAATATTATAACCAATGTAATTTTGTTAGCATTTTTAGATATTACATTTCAACGGGCCTCAATTATTTTTGTAGCATTTTTAAAAATGAAATATTAAAGCTTCTTATGAAATATTTCCTTAAAATGGAAAGGTTTTCTTTTCAATTTTTAAATAGTTTATGTGAAAAATTTTCGTTTCCAAAACATAACGAATACATTAGTTTTAACTGTTTTTACGTCAGTGTTGGAAAAGTTGGCCAACGCTGAGCTTCATTCGGGGTCATTTTTGGTACTTAGCCATTTGGATTTACTGCAAAACAAAACAAAAATAATTTTTGAGTCATTTTTGAAGGAGCTTCTTATATGATAAGGTAGAAAAAAAAATATGATTTTTGTTATGATTTGTTATGAGGCAATCAAGTCGAATAAATTGAGCATAATTTTGTGACAAAAATGACTTATTCTAAATAATCCTGGTCAAAATAATCAATGTCATTTTTAGTAATGAATTTTGATGATAATGATGATGGATTTGATGTTGATAGTTCAAGCGATAATTGCTCAGGTGACGCCAGTGACGCCGGTGCCTAATCGGTGTAATACCGGAAGTCGACGATGTAAAGCTGGAGTTATCGTCTACCGAAAAATTGTTAGTCTGTAGGACTTGTAAGTCGAAATTTCGCTCACATCATGAGCATGGCAAGCATGTGATGAGGTGTCACCCACCGACCTGCAATGCTTGCCATATCATTTTCAAAGCCACCGATCAAGTACGAAATCACCGGCAGTTTTGTGCGAGCCATCGCGTCTCGGTATGTTCCCGTACTGGATTAAATTTTTCTAATATTAAGCTTCTATACGGGGTGTACGGCGTACACTGTACGCATAATAAGGGTCGGTTAACGATTTTTGAAACATTTTGAAAAAATATAAAACGAAACATTTTTGAATCATTTTGAGCAACAAAAATGTGTTAATATTTTTTTAGAAATTTATGTGAATTTTAAGTGGAAAGGAGGAGAGATATGAATTTGGGAAATTTTTGAAAACATTTTAAAAACAAATTATTATAAGCGACGCTAATCGCGTCCACCTTTTTTTTCTTATTCTCCCGTTTTTGCCTACTCATTGTGCAGTTATCGTGCATAAGGCAAAAACGAATAATCGTAATAACATGTTGCAATAAAATTTCTAATTAAGGTGGTAGAGAGATCGCAGAAAGTACCGCCGACTCCACGACTGAGGTTTATTTGTCAATTATGCCAGGAGGCTTTTCATGTGTATCCAGAGCTGTTTAAGCACCAGGTCGAAAGTTGTCAGAAGCGGTATATAAGCGAAGGATGGGTGGTCAAAATACAATTTTTGTTTGTATTTTTTTCTGTGAAAAAAAACTGGGGTTATTATTTTTTTGTTTTTGGTAAATAAACCAAAATGTGCGTCTTCGTACGGTAGATGAAACAGTATGTCACAGGGATGCAAAAAAACTTGTAATTTGGGAACAATCCCATTGCGCCTCCAAATCACAAAATCACAAATCAGAAATCATCAACTCAGAAAAAATTTCAATCACCATCACGGATACATCACACGTGTGATCGTGATTGCGGGTGTAATTATGTGATCTTGCGGTGATTATTTACATCCCTGGTACACCATGTGTCATTTTCTCAACATAATGTTATCATTAACAAAATCCAAATTTGGCCAAAATTGTATCGCTTTGAAGTGTCAGAGTGAATATGACCGGTTTTAAACAATACAGGCCAAGGATTGTGGGAATAAGTAAAAAATGGTAAATTGATCCCTCTGGATCTGAAATGGACGAAAATAAAAGTTTCATTGTAGTCGACATTTTTAAATATTTTTTTTTGTGTTCATGAAGTTTGAGTAAAATTAGCGAATTTTACTTTTTGGTGTTTCAATGGGTTCGAAAGTAACTGTTTCAATGAGTAACTCATTCAAGTAACTGTCTCTGAAACACTATTTGTCTATCAAGCCAGTATATTTATGAGTCGAGCATGATGTAACCATATGGGATGTTGAAAAAAAATTTCGTCGAACATTATATTCTTATCATATTCATATTGAATTCTAACATAGATCATATTCTTTATATTTGGGACATGAAATTCGCTTAAATGTTTGTATGAGATAATATGTTGCTACAGGCTGCTTGGTAACAAAACCTTCCTCGTTGATAAGTGGAAAGCGGCAACGAAATACATATTCAAGAACTTTTTTATTTGTCTCTCGTTTTTTCTCTCATTTTTGTTTTGTGAAGTAAAAAAGTAACCACGGGATATTTACACGCCTTTCCCCTATTTCATTTTTTCCCAAATTTTTTACCAAAAGAGCCCAAAACTTTACAGCCCCAATAAAAATTTCGAAAGATGGTTAACGAGAACAGTCTGTAAATTAAGGAATAAGTGAGGATTAGGCCGTGACACGGTGTGTAAGTGGCGTGATCGAGAGACCGAATGAATCTGTAGCCTGCATGATTACCAGCCTGTTGGTTTACCAACACCAAAAGGAATTCTCTTTTTTTCTAGGATGGTGATCCGATAGGCTACAAGCACGCAGACTACAAACAATTCAGCGACAATTAAAAAAACTTTCCACTTGTCAAAAAGGAAGGTTTTGTTACCAAGCAGCCTTTACAATAAACGCTGCATTTATGATTAGTTTTGAAATTTTTCATGTTTCAAAGAAATTAAGATTTTACATTGTTAATGAAATGAATACAAGCAAATGTCATAATTTGCCTTTAATCCAAAAATGCAGCCATAATAATGGTAGTTATATATGTGTGGCAAAGTAGGGCTTGGCACAATCTTATTTCAACAATCTGATAAAACATGAATATGCGTTTTATTGTAACGCTTCGTGTGCAGTAAAAACGAATCAAATATCTTGAAAATTTGAAGACTAGTCTCGTTTTGTAGTTTTGATTTTTGCTAAGTTCAAGGCTCTGTGGATGGCAACTGCAAAAATATTATTTACCTCATTTTCTCTGCTTTGTCTCAGGTTTTTGTTTTTATTATTAGCGCATATTTAGGTTAACGTTTTTCTCACGTTGATATACGTAGATATACGTAATATAAAAACCTATAAGAAACCCTTCCCTTACAAATTCTACTTTTCACTTTGCGTTGAATTAAGGGTCGTTTTTTTACAAAAAAAAAACACAAAAGCGACCCTCATTTGGCGCTTACCTCGCTAGGGATTTATCATTAGTCTCTATATTTCTCGCATATTTGTTTTTCTTCATATTTTCTCGGTATCTAAACACGACATCTTATCGCATATTATTGCGATAGTCTATAGGCGAACGTCAAATACACAGCCTGTGTAACACAGGGTGCGCAGTTATCTCGCGCGCAGTTATCTTGCGACTTTTCAAGGACGAAGTTTGCAAGATAACTGCGCACCCTGTGTACCAGGATACAAATTGTGTTGACCGTCATCCATATAAACATTCTTCGTTTAACCAATAGTCTTTTTTTCCATTTCCCGTTTAACACGGATAGAAAGTTACCTTTTCTTGCACAAAGCGTTACAAATTAGCATTTGAAAAACAAACAGCAGAGAGGAAAAACACATCAAGAATAAAAACCGACATTTTTTTACAGTAATTACTGTAAGTTAAATTAGTAAATTAAATTTGATAAGCTTTTCGCCACTTAAAGGACTTTACCATAACCAACACTTTATTGCAGTGCTCTGCGCAGTTATGTTACCGTTAATATTCAATAAAAATGCTCTATAACTACGCAGCCTTTACGCGAAATGAATGTAAGCAAGAAATTTGAGTTCAGCACACAGAAACTTTTAAACTAGATTATATATAACCTACAGTCTATACCTCAAAACGGTTACAAGTTGTGATTCATAAAACTGTAACGATTTTGAGTAACTGAAACGATTATGAGTAATTGGCTTTTTTGGCCATCTTATTGGTATTAATGTGTGTTAATATATACACATACAATACTACAAGGTGCATCCCAGATTGATAAAACAATTACCAAAATCATAAAAATCATTTAACAAAGAACACCGAGGGATTCGAGGACCTCATCAAAACTTTAAAGAACGAGATGACATCGGGCCAAATTGCCATCAAAGCAAACTGGCAAATGTTTTTTCACGAAAATAAACGACTCTGAAGAGATATACCACCTAACAGGTTATATTACCGCTTTTTGGACCAAAACCTTTAGAGGTTTCCGCCTACGCCCTGATTGGTTATCTTACCAAGGTTGGATTATCTTACCCCTCTTTAGATACTTTAGATACACCACCTGTGCACTTATGTTTCCGGCAGTTATGTTTCCGCTCGGCCCCGTCGGTGGAGTTATGTTTCCGCTTTTTCGAGAAAAATTTTCCAGTTAATCCGCCTACACACTGAGCAGTTATGTTTCCGCCCGAAATATTTTTTGCCATTAATATTTTTCTTTATTGATAAAAAAACGCAAAAGTTGTAATTTATGTTATAGGGGGGCCTCAAAGTAAGGGCCACCTTTTTCGATTTTCAAAAGTGCCACAAGATGGCTCTTACTTTGGGGTGGCCTTTTCTTTGAGAAAACGGATTTTTTGTCTGGAAGTCTGNGGTGTAGTTATGTTTCCGTTTTTTGAAAAATTTGGTGGAAACATAACTGCACAGGTGGTGTATAATTTTTCAACAACCCCAGTAAACGGTTCCAATAACCGTAAACGTTCTTTACAACCGGGTCATAATTTTAACATGTTTTTACCAATTAGAACTTCATAAAATCCACATTTAATCGAATTAAAATACACACCTTATTCTTTAATAGTTTTCTCGAAGGTATGATAACCTGTTAGGTTATATCAAAAAATCAAGCAATTTGAGCCACTCCTAAAAACGGATCAAAATCTCAGGCGGCGACCCTAGCTATGACCGTTCCTTAAAAATTCTTAACTTCTAGTTTTGACAGATTTTGTTTTTGATTTTTCGACAGATTAGTTACGGGAAATTGTGTTTTTCATATTTCCGACTGAGTAGTTGAGAACATTCAAGCATACTTGAGTTGATTTTTGTCGTCATCTAATACCCTGTTAATGTCGTGTAGTCATTTTGCATGTAGCCTATGCATTGAAATGTTGATTTGGCAGACATTCGGGCACCCTAATTCCATAGAAAGGTCAATCAAGATGTTCAATCAGTTATCGAAGATTCAATGCCACTTCCAGCCGTTTCAATATTCTTCTTCAGACAATTATAAACTATTTAGAGATCATGATAATTGTGCTTCTAATTTTACCAATTAGTGCAGTTGACCTTGATTTCCGACATTTAGCCAAATCGCAAAATAATGAAACCGCTATTTTGAAATCGAGCAATGGAAAAATTCAGAGAAAATTTAAAAACAATATTGAAATACTTCATTTAATGATTGAACATTTGGTGAGTTTGTTAAATGTTAATTGCGTCATGTTGAGATCAAAACTAATAAGGAAACACTCAAGTTTGATTGATTTCAAATTCAAACGCTAGGTACTGGTTCAAAAAATCATGATTTGGGGTTAATAAATTACAACCTTACCAAAACGACATACAGAAGGTAGCCCAATACCGGAACGCTTTGCGATTTTGAGCCAAAGACCCCTTTTGTTCCGGGATTGGACTTTTGGCCCAAAAATCGTTCCGGAATTAGACTTTTCCGTTCCGGAATGGGACCTCAAATCTTTTTGGAAATAAAAAAGCGTTCCGGAATTAGACTTTTCCGTTCCGGAATGGGACCTCAAATCTTTTTGGAAATAAAAAAGCGTTCTGGAATTGGACTTTTTTCCGATAACTGTTCCGGAATCGGCCTATCCCCTGTATACAGCATCTGGTATAATTACGCGCTTTTCGAGTTTTATGCCTATTCTAAATTATAAAACAATGTATTATACAAAACTTGAGAAAACGAGAAAGACGTTATTTTACGCCAAACTGTAAAGTTAGATTATAAAATACACCCCTTACTAATTATGTTAACAGCGCTGAGCTTAATAAACTTGAGTTATCTTAACAAAATTGGATTATATTAGCGCTTTTTCGATCAAGTATCTAACCAAACGTGCTACCCAGTTACCAGTATCTTAACAAAATTCAATTATATTAACACTTTTTGAGCACATTGGGTGCTAAGATAACTGGTTAGGTGATATGGATGTAGGTTTGATTATCACAATGTAATAGTCTATAATTAATAGTTGGAGTTCGCAAATTTAAGACGTGTCACCGCAGACGAAATCCTAACTTATGGTTGCTGGTGCCAAATTCTGAGGTATGACAAAATTCCATGTGTAATAAAATTACCGGGCTAACAGTAATAAAATTTAAGTGAGTTCTCGGGGATTCGCAAGGGCCTTCCGGTAGACGCTATTGACCGCACTTGCCAAAACCATTATCGTTGTGGTCGCTGCGTTGTATTGGATACGTTGGTAGAATGTGACCCCAGTAACCAAATTTACGGATTTTATTTTGATTCGGGCCTCAATGGATTCAAATGTGGCGAAAAAAATTCACCATGTCAACTAATGACATGCCAATGTGATGTGCATTTTGCAAACAATTTAATCGCTCGGTACGTTTCAAATGTGATAGGAAAAAGTAGTAAAAACGCGAACAAATATAAGTCAAGTGTCCAGATGTGCATTTTCGATTTCCGTGGCACGCCTGTATTATAGGTCGTCAATGGGTTAAGGTCTTAGACAGACATAATGTCTGTCTTCAGGGTTAGGTTGCCGGCCCCCTCTCCGCGATCAGTCAGTGGCCAACCCACACGTCAGATCATACTTATGTTGTTTTATTATACCAGTCGATTATAGGGTACTATTTGGGTACTCAACAGTGGTGACTAAAGTGGGATTCTTATCAGACATATGGCAACACGCAACACCCTCATAGCTAGCCGTGTAGCATTTTAGCCGGTAAACGCGGTAGAATTTTGAAATTGAAAATTAGAACGTAATTATTATCACGTTCTGTCTTTGCGTTAAACTTGACCTAATTTTTCTAATGGATAAGATTGTAATTAATCTGTAACATTTTCTAAATTGTTATCAAATCAATTTTTTTCTAGACACAAAATTGTAAGTCAAAAAACAAAAATTGTAAGTCAAAACGCTTGAGTAGCTAATATTATACAGTCATAAAAATTATATTAATTAAAAAATTTTAAAAGGTATTTATTAAAAAATATTTATTAAAACGCTTGAGTCGATTATAGGGTACTATTTGGGTACAACATCCGAAAAAACGTGCACATAAGCGATATACACATCGAGAGAGACATGCACATCGAGAGAGACTTTACTCGTGGTACTCACGGTCAATATAACCACTTTTCTAGAGGTTCATAGTCTACTCACATTCACATGAATTTCCGCCGTTTTTTTTTATATTTTCTAGTTAGTCAACTTGAGTTTTTTCCGTACATCAACAACTCGAATATCGCCATCTATAAACTGCGAGAAAATGATGGCGGAAATTCATGTAAAACGCCGAGTAGTATTAACTTATCTACTATCTTTGCTAAATAACTTTGATATGTGATTTAAGCCTTGATGATTACAATTCATATTACGAAAACTCTCAAGGCTGGCTACCCGAAAAACTGTGCAAAGCAAATTTACTCACTAAGGGAGTACCGGATAAGTGTTGTGGAGAGTACCCCAAGCGTTTTCCTTTCAACAGCGAAAACGGATCACGTGACTGTTGTGCGGGAAAGACGTTTCATGCGGAAACGCTAGAATGCTGCCAAAATACTTTGATAGCTAAAGGATCATGTACAAATCACCACCAGTATTCACCTTCAAAGGACCGTGCTCGAAAGTGAAAATATTTAGGTGTTATTTTAAATGATAACCGTTTGAATGTTACACTTGAATACGAATTAAAGCATCCCGAATTGTTGGCACCGGCAGCGTTACCACCATGCCCATGTATGAATGGTGGAATATGTGAGCAAGGAGCTTTCGGGCGAACTTGCGCATGCCCGACCGGCTATACCGGAAGCATTTGTGAGTGGGGGCCCTGTAATCCCAATCCATGCGCTAATGGCGAGTGTTATGACCTTAGCGCTTCCGTTCACGCCAAACCTGGAGATTTTCAATGTGTGTGCGATAGTTTATGGACAGGTCGATTATGCAATATGCTTAAAACCACTACAAGTAAACTTTTGATATAATATTTGAATTTCAAAAAATTGATGCACTCGAAATTAGACTCTAAATTTTCTCTAAATTTTACAATAAATTTCACTACTAAATTTTCTGTTAACAACATTAAAGAATATTAAAGAATATTAGGCAAAAAACTATAGGAAGTTTTCATATATTGAATATTCACAACAATGTATAGAAAATTCCGAGGTCTTCCGGGAAGTCTCTTTCCTAAGAAACTTAATGTTTTGTCAGCTAACAGCGCATCATAATGATTTTTCCCGACCATACTATCATTTTGTTAACATAAGAGCGCACTGGTGTCATTAAAATAATATTTTAAAGTAAAAACACCAGACCAATCAACTTGGTACAATATGTGCGAGGAGTCAGAAGCTATTCTTGGTCCCGGCGGGATATGCGGATCCGACTTTCATTGCGTGCCTGCTGAAGACTGTGGCAAGGCCCCATTTTTTGCACCATGCAATGCTGGACAAACTCATACATGTATTTTTGCCGGGACTACTACGCGAGAACCAACAAAACCATCCGTTCATCCCTGTGATCAGGGCCCAGCCACGCACATGTGTGGAATTGATGAACTGTGTGTCCCAAACGGCTGGAGTTTTGATTGTGTTGACTTTAGACCGCCAACAACCACTACGACCACCACAAGGACGACCACTACAACGACCACACTGTCACATGTACCTTGGAGTACCGGTCGTAGTACTTCGACGACGACAACTACAACTACGCCAAATTTACCTCCAAATATGCCTCCGACATTTTTTATGACTGATTACCAGGAATGGTCAACCATGCCGTGGTCGCTCACATCATCAAGTACGTCTTCGACAACGGGCACAAGTTCATTCTCCTCAACGAGTACAAATACAATAACTACTCCGATATCAACATTATTTGAGACAATGCCCTTATATGGGTCATGTGTTCAGCAGGTACTGTGTCACAATGGTGGACAATGTGAACCAGAATGCCCGTTTGCGTCCGTCGACTGTTCATACAATTGCATTTGCTCTGCCGGGTTTCAAGGTGAGATTTACATTTACGTCCATGCATTCCCCACTGGGTGACCCATAACGGGGATACCCAATTTGACCTCCCAGAATAGTAATTTTTGATAGGATTGATAACACGGCTGTTTTTTGACCCGGTTACATTTTTAAATTTTCGGTTTTCTATTCGGCCCGGAAGTAACCGGAAATAAAAGATATTAAAAAAATCAAAAACGGAAATCGAAAAACGTAAAATCCTGCCATAAGTGTTCATGAGCATTATTTAAATGTATCCGACTGTATGAAGGTATATTGGAAACGACCATCAGTTAACTCACAGTCTAACGCAATAATCACCATACTAATTATTATAGGAAAATTATGCGATAAAAACTGTGACTTGTCCCCAGAAAAGAGACTTGACGTTGCAATCGTTATCGACACTTCTGGATCACAAATCGAAAACAAAGAAAGTGTGATTAAAGATTTCTTACAAGGGGTGCTTGATGAATTTGACACCCGGAATGTCATGAAGGTCAGCATTACGACTGTTGGCGATTCGAGATCAGGTCAGATCCAAACGGTATTGGCGCCAGCACAATTTCAAACAACACAACAATTGACAGCCGCTCTGGGGTCTATTCCATGGTAAACTATCATGTTGTTTTATTGAACATTTCATTTAAACATAAACAATAACATAATCATTAGAGAAAAAAGCCATAACCACCGAATCGGCCA
>SCLG01000050.1:61562-91951 GCA_004367875.1 Oikopleura albicans
AGGTCAGCATTACGACTGTTGGCGATTCGAGATCAGGTCAGATCCAAACGGTATTGGCGCCAGCACAATTTCAAACAACACAACAATTGACAGCCGCTCTGGGGTCTATTCCATGGTAAACTATCATGTTGTTTTATTGAACATTTCATTTAAACATAAACAATAACATAATCATTAGAGAAAAAAGCCATAACCACCGAATTGGCCATTTTAAGGCCTTAAGTCAAATTTAATCACGTGAAAGGGTGAACTTCGGCCAAAACTGGATAAGCTCAGTGGTAGATATGGTAGAAGTTGGCAAATCGTAAATTTTTCGAAAAAAAACTGGTAAAGCCAAGTATCTACCAGTACAATCTACTTTTTAATGTTACGTCTAATGCCAAAAACACTTATTTTCGAAAAAAGTTGGTGGTTATGGCTTATTTTTTTCTTTTATAAAAAATACACGTACACTATAGCTTACATTAGGTTTGGTCAAACGACAGCTATCGCAGGCGGATTGATAGCGGCATTTGAAACATTAAACACGGACGATGACATTGACGATATCATGATAGTTATCGCAGACGGATTCGACGCTGATTTAGCCGGAGTACGTGCGACCGCTGCGGCAATTGCGACCGAAGTTACCACAATTTCCATTGCATTTGAGGAATATCCCGGTATACTCGTAAGTACTTATAGTTATTAATTCAACCGAAACTTTCCTATGTTGACCAGAAAAGCTGAAAACGATATTATAGAAGTGTTATTAGTTTTAAGGGCTATACTCCGCGTTTCACATGAAATTTCGCCATCTTTTCTCCTAGATTTTCGAGATGGCGACATTTGAATTTTTGCGGAAAAAAACTCGAGTTTGGCTATCTATAAAATACGAAAGAAACGCCGTGTAGAACCTCAATTACGATTAGAAATACACCCCCTGCGCGTTTATGCGACCACTTTAACCGCTCGTTCGTTAACATCTTTTTAATTAAGAAATCTTGCTATATACAATGTTTAAATCTCGGAATATTATCCTTAGGATAATTGTTGTTCTTATAAATGTTTACAAATGGCTCCATACACAAAGTATAAATTAAGATAAGCTCTATGCTGGAAATTGCAAACGGTATCGAATCAAATGTTTTCACAGCGGAAAGTAATAGTGAACTGATGACATTAAAAGAAAGCCTATTTGACGCAATATGCAAGTCAAATCAAAAAAGGTTTATGAAGCCTTGGAATGCTCCCGAAATAGTGAATCAGCAATGTGTTAAAAATCACTTTGTACTGGTTATCCGGCAGATATTTCATGACGAAACTGCCGAATAATTTGAATTATTTTAATTCATTATATGCAATTTTTAAACACATTGACAGAAAATGCTTGAAGCTGCCTCAAAATACAAAAACAAATTCAATGCTGTACCTCCATGGATGCCAAAATTTAAACAGTGGTTAAATGGCGAAATAGAATTTTTTACATTTTAATACTTCAAATCTTCTGTACATACTGCAATTTTTGTACATTTTTACTATTTGTAAATATATCTCAACAACATGACGCACCGGTACTTAAGACTTCGAGGTTTTTTGTAGGATCCGAGTAAACTGGTACCCGACTTGGGTTAGACACGGGTTGCCAACCGGGGTTGGTAGATTTTTCTTGCTCCGAGTTTTTGCCGAATCAAAACCTTAGCCGGAATCAAACTTCAAATTTATCTCGGATTTTTTGACCCGACTTAAAACCCGTGTTTTGTCCGCGCGTTCCGAGTAGGGTCGGATAGGAAAAAATCGATTTTGCCGACCTCTAGTCAGAGGTTATACATGTATGGCAACTATTATACTTAAGACTTCGGTTAATTAGTTGTAGAAATTATGCGCATTAATGTAGCGGATTAATTATAAACTATTCCGTATCCAGAATAATATATTTCCGAGATTCGCCGAAAAATTCTCTATATGCACAACGGTATTATAATATGGGTAGAAGTGGATTCCTTTAAAAATTGACCAAGCTAGTTTTCATCAAAAGACAACATGCTTGTCACATATTGAATGAATATAGTCGATATTCTATGTTCTCTGAAAGTCTAATAAAATTAATTGAACGCAATGCTGCTTGCCTGAGTAACAGCGGAGTACAACGAACGGGATTAATAATTGAAATTATTTCCATTTAATCTAATTTGGTCACATCTTCCTCGAACATCGATGTTACAGTCGTCAGGCATATATTTCGCAGAAGATAAAATAAAAAAATATAGAACCAGAATAGAATACCGAAAAAAAGTTGGCTGAGTGGAAACGAAATACAAAATAATGACAACAAAAAATGGGTAAAATTAATTTTTTTTTTATAAATATGTTACTAGGTAGGGTTAGTATTCTTTTAAATTATTATTAAAATTACTGTTATAAACATGCAGGTTTACCTGTGGATCCCATATTAAAAATCACAACCAAGTTGACAAAATGCTTCGTTTTTTTACATAATGTTTTTCCCACGCGGAATTTTTAAAACACACCATCTGCGTCGTTATCTGGTCAAAATTTTTGCCGAAAAAACATTTTGTTACGTAATAATGGCCAGATAACGGCGCAGCCTATAACATATAAAGATGGGGTTTTCTAGAAAATTATTGCTCAAAATTCAGGCTAGATAAAGAAACGAGCGGAAATCCCGGCCAGATAACGGGTAGCCAGATAAAGGCGTATGGGGTGTATATCCCGTTATACGGTATAGCTTATGCTCGTATACAGTTGATTACTAAACGAGTTGACACCTAACGAGTTGACAAAGTCAAACGAGTTGACAGTTTTTGGGCGTTTTTTGGGCAAAAATAGGCAAAAAAGGTGCAAAAGTGACCTAACGAGTTGACAAAGTCAAACGAGTTGACAGTTTTTGACGGAAAAATCGGAAACGAAAGTGTCAACTCGTTTAGTAACCAACTGTATAACAAGTAAGGGCAAAAATACACGTTTAAAGGTGTTTTGAGAACAGTTTTTATTGTAAAAGGAGATCAAGAAATGCTCTCTAGCGGCGCATTCGCTTTTTAATATTTATTATATTTTAAGATCGTGTTATACGGTTCTTAGAAATAAATGTCTAAAAATTTGCGAAACTACAAAAAAACGCCGAGAATTCATTAACATCCTGAGTAGAAAACGGCAACGGGTTTCACACAATTTTAATAATCATTTTTTGAAGTTTTATTCATGTAATATAGTCTATAATTTATAAAAATAAATAAAATTTATCAATAATACACGAAACAAAAGTCGTAATCATGTTATACGATTTATTGGCTGTACTCGATCGGTGCTTATCATCCTGCTGTAGTCCATAAAAACAACCGTAGGACCTTAATTATTCTAGGGTCATTCGCGAGGAATTATAGCACTATCGTTAGTGTTGCTGACCGGATCATTCTAATAAAATATTTATAGAAAACTAAAGTATTTCCCCGAATCAGAATTCAAAACCGTTGTGCGATGATTCATAGCCTATGAAGTATATTTCGAATTTTAAACTAAAATACAAAAAAAAACAAGAAAAAACAGTGAGAATCTAAAACCGATGAAGTTTTCAATTAAGATCAGTTCCGTTTATCTCGTCCTGATCTAAAAAGAGGAAAAATTTATATATCACTACGATAAACATGTACCGTTAATGTAGCTGTATTCGATAAAAAATGTAAGTTAACTCTCAGGGGGAAGGATTTTTGTGGGAACCCGTAGGGGGAAAATGTGTGTAAATAAACACGCACTTAAAAAGTCACAATAATTCGCAATAATTCAAAAAAAACTGGTAAAACTGGTAAGCTGGTTGTAGAGCTCGTCAAACTACGTCGATCTGACTATTCAGAAATTGATTTGGGCCACCAGGGCCCCCTAGAGAGCTGTTTGAAATCTCCAACCTACGCAAAAAAAAACGTCAATCGAATTTTCTCGAAAAGTTGAGGGGGGGTCAGCAATACCCGTTTTGCCTTACGGGGCCTCCATATGCCTTAAATCGACGAAAAAACAAGTTGCGTGTCTATATACACGCACTTCCTTGTACCTACTTAGGTTTTTTCAATTCGTCTGTTTAAACCGCGGTTTAACCGGTTAACCGTTAAAATTTTCTGAAAGTGTTAATTGTTTTCAACCATTTAGTCGACTCAATAGTTTATATGTTGCGAATGATTATCACTCTGTAGATATAATCCTCAATACATAATGCAGTATTTACCCATACCGTATGGGTCATACGTGTACAAAGACAGTCCGAGTTTATGCGAGCTAAATTCGTTTGCAATTATTATAATGGACTAAACTAGGAAAACTGAAACTAGTATCTTGCGATTCCTAATATAATATTAGTTTCATTATTTTTTGGAAAATACAAGTAGGCAATCGTTTATTAGTGGTGTTTTCGGCCACCCCAGAATTCAAACAAATAAAAATAATTTTACAATTTGATACTACAGTAGCGTTAGGAGAGCTTAGTTAAGGCCGTATGTCTTAAAATGCCTATAATGTTTTCTCTAGCGCAATTTCACGGTAATTTATCTTTATTTTGCTCATCATGTGGCATTTGGCTCCGTAAGATGGTGATTTTTCCTCATTAGGTTATAAATAATTCCCATTGCGGTTATTCGAAGAATTTATATTATTTTCAGATGATTAGCGAGCTGTGAAAGGTGCTCCGGGTGAAAAAGGCAATGTCGGAGGTAAGCTTAATAATATCGGGAATGATTTACCAGACTGATATTGAAAATTTGGAGTATTTTGCGTCAGACTAAAGTAAGGACCTGCGTCAATCGTTTTTTCTTTCAATTATTTACTTTTATAATATTAATATTAGTATAGAAAATTTGCGATGCTATGGTTAGGGGTGCCCGTTTTTTTTCTAACAGGCAAGTCGTACGTAGTACAACCACAATTTAACTTGCTACTGACTCAGTTTGACGCGCTGATTCCGAATTTTGAGGTCCCGTTGGTCGCAAATCACGTTAAGCGGTAAAAAACCGGTAAAACGGTTTGGGTGGTTTCTAGTACATAAACTATCGGTGATTGGAACTTTTCTGGGTACTTTTTCACGTAGGTCACGAATATGTTGTTACTATACAATAAAAAAACGATTTCCCGCCCATAATTATCGGTTTTTGACTAAAATATCCACAAAATTATCGGTTTTAGCCTATGGCTTGTCCGTTTTTTCTCAATAATTTACAGCTCGGCAACAGTCAGCTGGCCTCGAGATGACAGTTTAGGACAGCTCATTGTTGTTTTTGAGCTCGTGAGGACAGCTCATTTATAGTTCGCAGTGCTGTAAATGACCTTACAGATTGATTTTACTCATTCTTGAATTATGCAGGGAGAACAAATTATTTGGATCTAAAACACACACGTCTCAAGTTGACCATATCATATACGCAATTGGCAATATGGCGCATAATATGCGCCGCATATGCCTATATCATATAAAATCTCTCCTCCCACTGTCAATTCCCATTCAATATAACTTTAAAAAGTGAATTGTTTCTTATGTATATATGCTTTCCATAACCAGGCCATCAACGGTATGAAACCTCTGATAAAGAGAAATGACTGTCCGAGTCCGAATTTTCCAGCTACCGTATGTTGGCACACAGACTGTCGAGGTCATGCCATAGCTTCCACAATTATATGAAAATTGCGCAAAGCGCGACAGTCTGTGTCCCAACATGCGGTTTTATAGTACAGCCTAGAAATAAGTTAAGTAAAAATATTTTAATCTTAACACCACCTTACTATTTATCCCAAAATGTGATTATTATATTTCCCAAAATGACTCAAAGTTGCTAAGAGAAAATTACATTTTGTGAAGAGCATTTGGTAAGGCGTTTGTTAAGATAATTGGAAATTGACATTGAATTTGGTTCAAAAGTTTGAATAACACTCCTTGAGGGTTTATCTGTCCATTTCACGACCTGAAAAAAGGACAGATAAACCGAAATTGGGCAAATAAACCCGTGGGCGTAGGCGGAAAACTTTGCTGAAATATTTTTGGGCAAATAAACCGACGGTCGGTTTATTTCGGTGCATAAACTGTATTGCTTCTTGTTGTTAAAAATGAAATTTCAAAATGACGAAAAAAGAAAATTTTTATTTATCACTTGACGGTTGATACAAAAAAAGAGATTTTGAAATTATACGATGAAGGTCCAAAAAATGACTCAGTGGGCAGATAAACCCTCAAGCGTCGGCGGGGTTCCCTGGACAACTTTTCCTCAAAAACTGGGCAGATAAACCATCCATCGGGGCTTTTTGGGCAAATAAACCCTCAGGAAGTGTATACTGTAATTTCCTAAAGTCAGGGCGCGCTGTGGTCACGCTTGTCTGGCTGACCAGGAATCTCAAAATATACCAATGGTAATATTTCTCAGATTTACAAATTTCCTAACTTTATCGACTGTGTGCCCAAAATAACTTTCTTTTAATTGTTAAATCGAGGTTACACTGGCTAGGCTTAATCATGATCTATTGACGATTGGTATATTTTGCATATCCAATTCGATGACTACATTGACCGTTATTCCAGCTCGTCGGTTTGAAATAAAATTAATTATTAAATATAGGTGATTAAGCATATGAAAAGCTCTGAATTTAGAATTATATCTATTTTTATATTTAAGAGTCATGCGCATTGAGTTTACTATAACAGTCATGCGCATCTGGGGTAGCTATCTACCCAATTTGCTCTAGCGCGCCAAACAATGAACGGATTTTTTTTTATTATTATTTTATTTAGAAGCCGTGTTCTTCTTCTCTTACTGAGGTGATTTTCATTCTTAACCCTCGTCCTCCACGGACCCGAACGTAAAAACAATTTTCTTAAAAAAATATTTTCCTCCCATATAAAAAAGTATTTTTTTTTATTTCAAATCCGTTGTACGTTTTTGATTATCACAAGCCGTTCTCTTTTTATTTAGAAATAAAGTGAAAATGGGTAGCTAGCTACCCATGATGCGCATAACTGTTAACCTATTTTACCTATTTGTAATAAATTATAATTATTGCGGTTCATATGATTATATAAACATTCCAAGTTTTTTGACCGTTTTCAATAAAATTTGGTCTAAGAAATTCATCAAAAAGGATTTATTTTCCGATTTTTCGTTTCGTAAATCCGAAATAAGTGCAACATTCAAGCACTGCGCAAGTGTAGGATTTTACGGGCATTTTTTTTTTACCGCGGTATGACATACAGTCCCGACCTTCCAGTTGTGCACCCTCCAGTTGTGCACGACTGCCCAGTTGTGCACTTTTTCAGGAAATTTTACAAGACTGCCTAGTTGTGCACGTTTTTCAGACCCAAGTTGGATCAAAAGACTTTCCACTTGTGCACATTTTTTGGGACGAGGTTTTGCAAACGACACTCGACTTGTGCAGTTTTTGGTTTATCAGACAAACTTTTTTTGGTTCATTATTCTTATTTTCGTTCGAAGCGGTTCAAAACTAAATGGCTTTAGTGTACACAAATGACCCAAAAACACCGTAAGAAATTTTTTCATATTTAATTTTTTTGTTTGGGCAATTAATTTGTATGGAGCATGACGGTAATCATACTGCACATGCTTCAGCTGGTTGACTCTTTATACCGCAAAACTGTTTAGTCAGTTGTTTAATGTCGGAAATCAAGAACAAAAAATTACCCAGCTGCTTCACAAACACCGGAATTGACATATGGAAGCATCCACTAGAAGCATACATTTTTAATTTATAAAAGGGGTAGAGCCTAGAAAGTTTTCATTCACAAATTATGTCGGGAAGAGGGCTACCTCGACGGCCATTCAATCCAACACGAAAAAATACTTATCTTACGCTAAAACAAAAAAAATGCATTGTGGCATTTTTGAGGAAAAATCCGAAAGAGAATTGTACGCGAGTAGCGAAAGTATTTTCGGAGAAATATGGCCAAAAAATTGGAAGAATGACAGTTAGTAGACTGAAGGAGGATATGGAAAAGGTCGAAGAGGTAGCCGATGTGAATAATCAGGCGCAACGATACATAAGCACNAACCCAAAAAGTTGTCTGATAAACCAGTTAAACGAAAAAACGTAAATAAAATTTAGTTATTATGTGTACCATCTTGTCCGACTGCCCAGTTGTGCACGACTGCCTAGTTGTGCACGACTGCCCAGTTGTGCACGTTTTTCGGAAACGCAAATTGCACAACTGGAAGGTCGGGACTGTATTTCCCGGATGTTTCGACAGTTATCTGAAATTGTGCCAAAGAGATTTCAAATTTTTACGTGGTATCAGATATTTTTTTTCGAAAAACCATCCTATCTGACTTTGATTTTCTTCCTGAATCCAACCGTATCAAAGTAATTAAAAGACTGCAAAAATTGACGAAGTGCCTACGAGGTGCATAAAGGTCAGTAATTCATGTAGACAATTTTTTTTCTAAATTTCTGGGATATTTTTGTGCCAATTGACAGTTCCCATCGTCTTTGAAAATTTAGAAAAGTTGGCCTTCATAAATTACTCACTTCTAGCACCTTTTCTACTCTCTAGCACCAAAAGTAGTAGGCTTGTGAAATATATTTTTGGCACTGTTGGATTCAGGGAAAAAAAACACTACGGAATCCGAGCGTCTGATAAAGTCTGAAATTTCCTACAGTCTGCCAAAAATAATTAAAAACTTAGAATTGATATGTTTTCACGGATAAAATTCATATAAATATTTATTTAAATCTTTTGAAATTCATTTTTGCAAACCAAGTTTCTTTCATGTTAGAATTTTCCAAATGAAGAAACAGATTCTATAGTTAATGTTAATCTTAAGTATTAATTTACTATTAAGTAGGAAAAAATAATTAAAACCTTTCACCAAACATTTTTATTTCTTAATTGAACCTGACAGTAGCGGTTACTGCCTTACGTTTCGATATGAAGAATTTTTTTTATTCTGTATGGAGCGATTATGCAGACTGAAATAGAGAACATTTTTAGATTGATATTATTGAAGCATTGGACGACGGTTCGGGCGATTCGCCTGATATGTCGGCTGACTTTGAAGACGAACTAAATACGGTTGATTGTCTCAACGTCGATGAAGATGATGAAGATGACGAAGGTGGTTCAAGGTTTGTTGAAAAAAAGAACATTGTCATTAATTAGGCTGAGATAATATGTTAAACACGGGTCGTTTAACCTAGGGCAGTGTTGTAATACAACGTTTTTGGGCGTAGGGCAGCGTAGGGTCGGGGCCCCGCCGCCGTAGGGTCGACCTAGGAGCACCCATACACCCAGACGCCAGCCGTCGTAGATCAAATACAGTTGTTGAACTCATATTATACTAATTTCTCATCCTGACAACTGATACTGTATAAGTCATACGGCAACGGTTATTAATATCATTTAGGGTATATTTTTTTTTTGTCATTTTCTTCAATCATTTGGCCGAAAACCGTTACGAATTAGGTGAAATCGTAACGATATGGGTAAACGCATTGACAATGAGTCATTGCCATATGGGTTAAATAATTATATTAATAATCTAAATTAATTAAGGGCCTTTCGGTAAAATCGTTACAATATGGGTTCAATCAGTACAATATACACACACCGTTATGTTACCTCAATTAAAACCGAAAAAGCTGGTAGCATAACGGAGTAGGGCGTGGACGGAAATTGACGTTCATTAAATCCCAAAAAAAGTAATAACATAACGGAATTTTGGTAACATAACGCCGCGGCGCAGGTGGTGTGGATAAAATGGGTATGACAATAACCGGTTTAAACGTTACGATCTGGTTAAAATCAGTACAACATGAATAAAAACGTTACGATATGATAAGAATTGTCAAGATAGGACTTCCACAATTATACCATTATGGTTTTTGGCATAACCGGAAAACCAATGAAATGGAAACACTAGGTGTAAATTTGCATAAAACTAATAAATGCGAAAATATTTATAGAAAAACAATTTTAATTAACGTTTGTACCCTATGGTTGATTGTCATTGAGTGTCCTTGAATTTTGCATAAGAGGCTGACTGATTAAAATTATGATTCAAAGCGGCATTTAACCCGTATGGATGACCAAGGTGATAATTATGATATAGACTATGAGCTAGTTCATACAGAGGAATCGACAAATTATTCGTATGAAAGCGATTATGATTCGTTTCAGGAAACAGGACCTTATGATAAACTGATCCTTTGGGCACTATATTGAAAAAACCTTCTGCCATAAATTTTTCATTCACTTTTGACGATTATTTTTTTCTCAAATTATACTAACTTAATATATCAAATTTCGCTTTTTTGAAAGTTAGCTTAGTTTTCGTCAGTTAGTATCAATACCATATACTGGTCTATCGTAGTGATTTTTAAAGAGGAGAATAAGAAGTAATGTTACCAATTTTTGGTAGCGTTGCTTGGCAGCGCCTGTGTGGCGTGTCACACGCCGCGTGTGATACATTTGTATAATACCAAGCATGAAAAAGTTTCGTGGGAAAATTGTCAGTTTATCAAACATTTCAGTACTTAAAACACTCAGAGACGGATCGTTTTGGATATTTTAAATCTGCTTACAGTACCGCAACTTCCATAGCTACAATACTGATTCTGGATAAGTTTTAATGAACAAATATATTTACAACATCATGATTTTTCCACTAGAGATCGGCTAAGACATTACTTACCTCTGGAAACATCAGGACAAAACTAATACAGTAAATCGAACTTGCGTTTATCATACCGGTTGAGTTTCATGAAAAAAAAACCTGATCGTTTCAGGGTTAAAACTACCCTTTTAGAGACGAAGACTATTATTAAATTTATATTTATTAGTGATGGCGATGTGGATAACTGGGTAGGCGGTAAAGGTGATAAAGGAGGCGACGGCGGCGGGCGAGTTATTGACTACGCTGAGGATGCCGTCATGTTACAAATGGAAGACGACGAAATCGAAGCTGAAGCTGCAGAAGAGGAAAATGAATCGTCGGGGCCAAGGTATCGGTAAAATTGCGGAAACAAATGTAAGACAGACAACTATAATTAATTAAAAATAATAATTTAAATGATAATTAAAATAATAATTAAAAATAATAATTTGAATAATAATTAAAAATAATAATGTAAATAATAATTCAAATAATAATTAAAAAAAGTTTGGGCTATAAATTAAAGGAACTGACTTATTTTAGTGATGTTTCAGTTTCAAAAATCTTTAAATAATGATTAATCTTTAAATGGCGATTAATAATTTTAAGACTTATTAACACTACTACAACAAGACAAAAACAATATCCGTAAGACTAGTCATTTCGTAAAAAAATACTTTGTAGCCCAAACATGTTTAAAATTTTGTTTTAATTATCATTATCTACGAACCATAATTTATGAACTATAATGACTCATTCCCACATCGAACTTCTTCGCCGTTTTCACGAACAACCTCGGATAGTCAAAAAAGGTCAATTGTTTGTGACAATCCGAGCTTGTCGGCGAAAACAGCGAAGAAGTTCCTTATGAGAATGCCCCTTATCGGAATAAGGACTGTATATGTAAGATAAAAAAACTCCCAGTAAACATTTTGAATGACGTTTTCGGAAATGAACCCAATTTCCTGGACATAAATCACAAGATGAAGACAATCACAATGAAATAGGCACTGAACCCGTTTTTTTTATTGAACCGTAGCAGATATTTATTGTGTTTGTTTTAATAAGGCAGATGGGTGGTCAACTTTAAGCTGTGTCATTTTAATATCCCATCTTTGAGCAATATATCATCAGCAGAAACAAATTGATTTTGCTATCATCCACGTATTACACATGTAATACCGTATCATAGACAGCTTTGTGAATATAAAAATTCGGAACAGGTAAAATATATATATAAGTATATATATATATATTGAAAAAACATAAAAAAATTCTATTGGTACATCAGTTGCGCGTTACCCCAGACTTAGCGAGGTTTACAATGTTTTGAAAAAAAAAATTGATCTAAAAAACTTTAAAATGGGGCCAACCTCGAGTCTCTTAGAAGGCAATCTTACTTGTAGTAATAAGATATAAATTACATAAGGCCTTGACGAGTTGAAATCGCCGTTCGTGTAGGTTTAAAAAATAAATGACTGGAATTAATGACTGGAATAAAATTACTCCAATCTTTATAATTCCAGTCATTTATTTTTTTAACCTACACTAACGGCGATTTCAATTCGGCAAATATTTACGTAAAAATAGTTTTGAAATAATTAGATTCTTGAAAATTTTAGTAAAACTTCAAAAAAAAAACATACCGACTAAGTTATAAAATAACGATACAACTGACATAAATCATTATTTGGTCTAATAACCCGTAGAGGAAACGCTTGATCGTTTTTGATGTACAGTCAGCCAGAAACCGTAGATTCAGTTTTGTTTTACAAATATTCCCATGGTAAATGAAATATCAAAATACAAATGTTTTCCCAGTTTTTTTTTTTTAATTTTGCCTTATTATCAAACTTATCTTTAAAAAGACACAAATTTGCATTAAGCGCTCCTCTCCGAGTTAACCAAAAAAGTCATACGGGCTTTGGTAACGTTGTAACATGGTTATAATTGCTAGTGACGTTCACTACCACAGAAAAAGTAGAAAATAATATAAACAACAAAATATCGCAAAGGCAATATAGAATTTGTATCGATTGTCTTCAATAATGTCTTTCCACTGTCGCTTGCGTTTGCGTTCCTTCATCATAATGGCGACAGCGTTGGCAAACTAGGGTTTTTAGTAATTTTCAGGAATTGTATCTTATAAAAACAGATTTTTTAACGTCCCATAACGTTCGTTTAATTTAAAACAAAAAAATCTTCATTTTTTGGTTAAAAAGCCTGTGAAGAAAATGGGCAAGCTTGTAAAGGAGGTAGGATATGATTTGTCGGAATCGAATCGCGTAGGTTAGATCATACATCTTAAAACTATTAAGCTTCTACCTCCTCCATTTCTCCTAGAAGATGGGCAAACTTGTGAAGGAGGTAGGATATGATTTGTCGGAATCAAACCGCGTAGGTTAGATCATACATCTTAATACTGTTGAGCTTCTACCTCCTTCATTTCTCTTTTCATATTCTCTTTTATTTGGAAAGGTGGTATTTTTTTTAATTGAACGATCCTTATATGATGCACTTTCTGACTGTCACGTTCTGATAAAAAAGTTATTATTAAGCTTTCATATGAAGAGTAAAAATGATATAACATCTATAACTCTGTACTTACTTTATATTCGCGCGGAACGTAGTCTAACTCGCGTCTAGCTTTATCCATGAGGCATGTGTGAGTGGTGCAAACTTTGGCGCACTCATTGCGCGTCACAATTGGTTCAAAATAGCAAAACGGTTTTAAAGCAGTATGTAGTATTTCGCTGAGCCATGCGATATAAAACACAAGGATATATGGAATGGTTATTGACGGTAGCGGTTGATCCATGGCGTCAAATACGGGCTTTAGGAAAACGTAGGGGTTGACGGGATTGTCATCCGAAATGTTATAAGCTTTGCCGGCGGCTATCCTATTCTCTTTGTTCGTCAGCTTACGAGCCGCTTTAACGTGTGCCTAAACGTGGTTAACTTAAACTAGCCCCTAATTTGAGTTTCAATGAGATCATTGCCGCATTGTTAGACAAAAAAATTTATCGCGGACCATTTTGACCTCAGAAATCCGATAAAATTTGGGTCCCCGACCACACATGGTCAGCTACGTGGACATTCGACCACAACCGTATAAAATGCTATTTAACTGCCAAAATTTTGTAAGGTTCTGAATTTCGCAACATATTACAATTTCGTTCAAAAAATATCACTGTCGTAATCCTTCTAGGGTTATATACCAAAATCCAGCCGGTTCGCAGACATTTTTTTAGGGGGTCCCTAAGTAAGGGCCCTAACCAGTCTTGCGAAAGTTGGGCGAAAAATTGCTCCAACGCCCCCAACGTGTTGGGGGAAAATTTCCCCAACGCCCCCAACGTGTTGGGGGAAAATTTCCCCAACGCGTTGGTTGGGCGTTGGACGTTGGCCAACGCATCCCAACGCCCAACGTTTCCAATACTGGCCCTGACTATGTAACATTATTTCTATAATTGTAATGAAGGGCAAATAAATAACGGCAATAAAACTGTGACTGTGTCAACTGTGGCAAATCGCGGTAAAATCTATAGATGACAATTAAAAAAAATAAGTTTATAATAAGCAATATTTTTGTTACCAAATTTCAAACGTTACCTGAACGAGATTCTCAACGTGACACCAGTCTAAAAGCGTAACGCCAAACCCAAATTTAAAAATTGTGACACCTTGTTCAATTCTGTCGGCAATTCGAGGTAGATGCTTCTTTTCATTCTCGCCATAAATTCCATTTGGTCGTAAGGCACACGTACGTAACCTCAAACCGTTGGCTAAACAAGACTTAATTATTAGAATTACAGGGTTTGCTATCTTGTTGTGTTTGGCCAAGCTGGGAGGTTTTGATATAGAAAAAGCCAAAGTTTTGTTCATAAAGTTACGCACGTTGACTAGAACTAAAAGCTATAAAATCGTAGTAATTGTCTGTCCTAGCCTGTTCTAGCTTATCCTAGTCTGTCCATGATGACAAATAAAGGTCAACCTAGAGACAAACTATGACTGCCATTGTTTAGTTCAATCCACTATGTGAAACTTTTTCGTAACTTTTTGAACATCACTTTAATTAAATTTAAATTTTTTTCTCTTTTAATTTTTTACCCTATAAGTTATACAGTATAACTGAATCATATAATCACCTACCTTTTTTCCGCCTACGCACTACTTGCTTTAAGTAACAGTTTCATTTATAGTAACAGCTTTTATGCTCCATTTTTGGGTTTACTGTAAGCAGGTAGTGCGTAGGCGGAAAACTGACTGTTACTTTAAGCAGGTAGGTGGTGTATGACAAATTTTTTGGCAAAAACTAGCTGTGCCAAATTGTAAAGCTCGAAGAGTTACCAAGAAAATGTGTAAAAATTGTCTTTTTAATTTGTCTGTATCGGACTCTAGAATTTTTTGAATTTTTGAAAATATGCTATAAGTTCAACACGCCCCCTATTTTATCAATTCATTTCATACCTATGATTGTACCATTAGCATTGAGGACGGTTTTCTCGGCTTCTTTTTTCGTCCTCGAATACCAATCATATTGTTCTTCATCTTCCGGATAAGGCTCGTCTTCGGTACAGTTAAAGAGGGGATTTTTGCTGAAAATCACATTGTAGGAAGAGGTATAAACTAATCGTTCAACAGAATGCTGGACACACAGAGACAGTATAAGATTTGTACCGTCAACATTAACTCTCTTGCATAACTTTTCGTCCAACTGTGAGGAGCCCGACATCCCGGCCGAAGCCGTGTGAAAAACCACATGGCAGCCCTTGAGTGCCTTACTCACTGTCGCTTCGTCAAGCAGATTGCCCTTGAAGAATTCACAGTTTTTTGGAAGGGGGTCTTCCGGAGCCGCCAAGTCTTTTTTTCGAGTTGTTCATAAACTTTCGACATTGGTCATATTTTTTTTTCTTTTAATTTTAATTAAAACTTAATTCTATTTTATAGTTGTAATTATTTGATTTTTTTAGTTCTTCGACATAAGTTAGTTTCTATTCTTTTTTTTTCAAAATTCGTTTGACAAAAAAATAAACAATAAATTAAACTATAATAGTGCAAAAATTTAGGTGCTATGATATAATAAGGACCTAATAAACTGAAAACGCGAAAATTTCTCAATAAAAAATAACATTAGTAAAAGTTGAATACACGGAGAATTTATTCCAGATTACTAGCCAATGAGATCACATTTTGAAATTAGTGTGTACTGAAATTCTACCTGAGAACCAATAACAATCCTGGGATTGTCGGAGAGAGGCGGGAAAATTCTCCGTGTTAGGTATTCAACTTTTACTAATGTTAATATCACAATGCCCAAAACAAATTTTCTGATATTCTCAAAATAATTCACTGTCTAGCAAAGCTCCCCGAAGTGTGGGTTGTTCGTCATCACAATATTCAGCCAATCAGCGTCGGCCTATCAAAATATACAAACACGTGAATTGTATTGAGAATTTTTCGCGGTTTCAGCTTATTGGATCCTTATACAAATTAGACCGGGGTTAAAAGGGTGATATCTAGAAAATTTCAATAATTTTTTTCAATAACTTATAATTTTTTACAAACTTTTTGTCAATTTTTTATAATTTGTAGACTATTTTTTCTCAAAAAGTTCAATCAATTATTAACATAAAATCTGATACATATAATGTCAACCCATTTACCTAGACATCGTACTCGGCCATAACTCGATGCCAGTTCTCGAACCAGCCGATTTCCGAAGTAGCCAGATGATCCAGTGACTAGTGCTGTGATGTTCCTAGAAGGATACAATTTAAATCAAATGCAGCTTAGTAAAATTAAATAAATTAAAATTAAATAAAAACTCCGTAATACAAAATTTCTGATATGCGGACATATTATAAGGCTCTCACGAGTCAGTTTTTAACCCATGAAAGTCGATGGGAAAGTTTTGTGACTTTGACTCTCAAATTTGACTCTGAAGTTCAAATCTAGCAAAACAATCAACGATTTGGGACATTATATGTAATAATAAATAAATGTATTTGTAATACAAATTTTGTATTATAATTCTAATATTAACTCACCGATCTGCTAAAATATCAGGAATCAAGGATTCTGGCACCGTCATCTGAACAATATCCATAAGTGAAGGCATGATTAAAGCACCTAATGCAGAGAAAAGTTCTGGAAGATTCTAACCAGCAAGTTTTACAAAATAACCATGAAAGAAGGCCCAATTATAACTTATTTCGAACAAAAACTTTCAACAAAACTGAAGAAAACAAAAAAAATTCGCTTCAGCTTAACGCAAATAATTCTAGAAAATTTTCCGAATTCTGTAGAGCTCACAGAATTTGTGAAGTTCACAATGTGAACTTATATGATATAAGTTATATCCCCAGTAGAATTAAAATTAGTTTAAACATTTTATATACCATCAAGGAGGTACGATCAAAACGATAACTTTGAAATAACAGGTAGATTAATAAATGAAGATTTTCAGAAAAAAAGGGAAATATGCAATAGGACAGAATGTTATTTCGGTAAATATAAACTTATAAAAGGCCTTCACCTTAGGGCCTAGACAAAAAATGTCTATTTAAGATGTCTAAGATGGATTCCGAAAAAAACACGACCTTGAAGACTATTATTGTTTTTTTTTCTCATTTATTTTTGATGTCATACATGTTGTCTGGTCTAGACCGGATATTATTACAACCTACATAACGCGTTTTTAACTTCAATTTTCGTCGACGTAGGTTTAAAAAAATGAATGACTGTAATTAATTTCACCCTTCGTCAGAATATCCAATAAAATAGCCCGATTTGGTCCAAAATTTGATCCGCAAACTGTTAAAGCCAATCAGCCGCCGTCGACGCAAATTGAAGTTAAAAACGCGTTACCTACTCAAAGTTCTAGAGTACTTTCTTTTTTATAAAATTAACCGTTATATTTAAAAAAATAGCGCATGAAATAAGTTCTAGCACGATTCTCTCCGAAAAAAAAAATAATTTCGAAAAGCCTGAACTGATAAAAAAAATCAAACCACACAGTCCTTTTGACATCCAGGTAAATGTACAAACCAATCATATGAACCAAAAAAATGACCAAATTCGATGCCAAGGTCATGGGAAACAGCAATAATATAATACAAATTCAATTACACATTTCTCAAGGGATGACTAAAGTAATTTGTATTTTTTAGACAATATACAGCACCAAAACCTTTGAATTAACAGTTACAAGGGGTCACCAAGTTAGGACCCCTCAAATAAGGGTCGGGTCACCAAATAAGGGTCGCTTTTTCAAACCTCCAAATCGACCCCATGTAGTACTTGAATTACCAATATGCTATTAAATTACCAATTTTCATTCGAATTAACAGTTTTGTTTAAAATATAATTTTCATTTCAAACTTTTACTCGATACTCCTCGGCGTTTTACATGAAGTTCCGCCGTCTTTTCTACCGCGTTTACTGGAAGACGATTTTCGAGTTTTTGACGTGTGGAAAAAAAACGGCGGGAATTCATGTAAAACGCTGAGTAGTAACTTTTTTGCTTTTTGATTTGATGACACGCATATTCTCTTAATTTCGAACTTACAAATTCGAACTAGCGTAAAATTGCGACAAATTTAAATTCAAAACATACCTATTATTTTTTCACTATTCACAAAATATCTGTATGTGTTTTGTGGTTTATTGTAGGCAACTGTTTTGAACAACTGATGCTGTACAAATTAAATCATTATTTTTTCTAGTTTATTATCAGATGGGGTGGGTCTTATAACGTATCAAGTAGACATGACAAAATTCAGATCGAGATGATATTAATCACCAATTAGTTTGCCGGTTAATTTTGAGCTGTGATCAGTGGTACGTGAACAACTTTTTGGTAATTATAGCGGTTGTAAATATATCCAGAAAGTTAAAGTCCATAAAAAGCTGCAATCTGATTGTCGAAAACATTTTGTTACGCAAATTTATGTATGATGACAATCAGACTAATTTATCGCTAGACAGACATATGTGCTCACTGAACTATTAACTGGAATTTAACACAATATTGCGACTTTATAGCCTATTATATTTGGGTGCGAAATTAATTTCGACAAAAAGTCCTAGACAACCCTAAATGTTGGATTACAGAGGCTAATTACGTCATGTAATTACTCTAGAATTATTTTGTAAGCGTTAACTTATGGCTCGTAAGTCATTTGAGTTCGTTTCTACAGTACAGTCTGAAAATGCCCATGAAAAATCTGCTAATTATTTTGAGCAGTGGTCTTTAACAGGGTTCAATTTCATACATAAATGTATTTTCAAAAATTTCCCCTTTTTAAAGTTAAACCATAATTAACGGTGCATGCTGAAATCTAGATTTCGTTGTTTATTAAAGAAAACCGGAAATTTCCGGTTAATTATCGGTCCATTTCAAAAACAAATTGCATATTCGAAATCGCCGGCCTCGATTTACCCCAGATCTGGTCAAAACCGATAATTTTGCGTATTTCATTATAGAAAACCGGAAATTACCTGTAAATTATTGGTCTGTTTCAAAAACTCATTTCATAATCGGAATCCCCGACCTCGATTTACTCTTAATTCGAATTATTTTTCGAAATTCTATTTATAATAATTTCAAACAGCAATCGTAGTTAAGTTTTTCAATTCTAGAGAGCAGAAACGGGCGTAGCAGTTAATACGATGACTGTATTACGGTCGTACTATAAAAACAAAACATGCTCTGAAATAAAAGAAAGGTCACGGAGTCCAATTTACGTTAGCGATATATCAGAAATATAGTAATCTAATCATTCACAACACGTTATTTAGAAAGCAAGAATGCAAACCAAACACTGACTTTATCTTTTGGTATTTCAAGCGACCTTTGTTTACGAAATAGCCACAGGAAAATTCTCTTGTTATAAGTTTGAAAAGTACAGTTCTTATTATGTTTTAACGGGCACTAACTGTCACGTCCGAGGTTTCAGTTTAGCACCATTGACCCGCCGCGACCGGATCTAATAATTTCAGTTAATTATTCAAAACTAGCTGATAACTTCTGAAACATTAATACCAAAAATACTAATTGGAATTGTGACCCACGGTGTCCAAAATGGACATCTGACAAGGTGGCCACGTTTTGTAGAGCCCTTATACCTTTATGTTGTCATACTTTTAGAAAATATTATTGTAGTTCATCACTCGACAGAACTGTTATTTAGAACGCTTGTTCGTTCTATTTAAGTAAAAACATCTCAAAAATCAGAACAGACCTTTTACATCTATGATTACAACCGTCATGCCGAAATTATCTTTGGTAACACAATCATATACTTAAACGGTATACTAGCTCAAACAACTCAACCTAAGCTGCTCATATTAACTCCCAGGCAAAACGGGTATTGGTGACCCCCCTCAACTTTTCGAGAAAATTCGATTGAGGGTGTTTTGTGCTTAGGTTTTAGATTTCAAACAGCTCTCTAGGAGCCCTAGTGGCCCAGATCAATTTCTGAATAGTCAGATCGACGCAGTTTGACGAGCTCTACAACTTGGCTTTACCAGTTTTTTTTTTTAATTATTGCGAATTATTGTGAATTTTTTAAGTGCGTGTTTATTTACACGCATTTCCCCTTACGGGTTCCCAAAAACTCCTTCCCCCTGAGAGTTAATAGTGCTTTATAATAGAATGAATTTCAAATGAATTTCAAATGAATTTGAAACCAGAAATATTAAATTCCAGTTCTTGTTTTCAGAACACAACGGGACAGAACAGAACGCTCGTGATGGTTCTCCAACTTTCGTTTGGCAATAAAGCGATTCGTTCTGTTCTAATCATGTGATGGGATTTTCTGAACGTTCGTGAAAGTTCTAAATTGTATAATTTGTTTTCGTTCTGACGTTCTTGACTTTACGAACGCGTTCTGGAGCGTTCTTGTGATAGAAAAAATGTCCAAGACGCATTTTTGAAGTTTTGTTTTCGAATAGAACGAAAAAACGTTCTAAACGACCGTGTTCTGTCTCCTGGTTGGAAAATGGCTCAAAACGGCGTTCTTGCATTCTTTTTTTCTATTGGCGTTCTCGTTCTAAAGTTCTCGAGTTCTGCGAAACAAAAACAGAACTTTTACATCTCTGATTTAAACACTTTTCTCTTCGCGTTATCAACAACTCAAAAAGGTCAGCAATGAACTTTTCACAATCGGTCATCGTTTATTGACTATAAATTATAGCGTAATTAATTGTTACACAACCTATGGTTATTTCTCTAGTAAAATAATAATGCCTTTGACATTAATCGGGCAAAAAATATATATATATATAATTTGTATGCTTTATGATTGGTCTATGACGGAGTTATGAAGAAACGCATAACAAATTACTATAGTCATTAAGATTTAACGATGGTAGCAGGTTGAGTACGGCGGTTCGACGAGGCCAAAAACTTATAGATTATTCATGGACATTTTTTTGATACTCTATATGGCAAATACCATAAGATAATTATAGAGTTTTTTTAATAACGCAGATTATGACACGTCGTTGACTCCCAGGACCTGATAAGGGTATTAAGGCACTTATCGCCGAAATGAGACGAGCCCTTAGGTAACTCTCATTCTCCGAAAGTTAACTCTCAGGGGTAGGCTTTAAAAGACACGGTAGGAGTTAACATAATTTAAGTTTCTCTCAGAAAAAAATATATAAAATGGACCAGTAGTCTCATATGGATTACAGGGTAAGTTACAACCATGTTGAATATACACCGCCTGAGGGTTTATCAGTTCCCCTTCATCAGTTCATTAGTAGCCGCTCACCAGGCCACTTATTTAATCATAAATATGCGATAATTGTTTAATTTGTTTTTCAAGACATAAAGATCTTAAATCCTATTAATAATGTTATGTTATTTCAATGAATTAATTATTTCAATTAATTAATTAAATTATTTCAATTAACAATTTCCGCTTGTTGGTTTAGCCGGCCGGTCTATCATTAGAATATAACAAATTTATGTTGCACAATTCCCCGCTCGCGCGCTTATCAGGCCATCTTGTTTTGAACATTTTTTAGATATTCCGCCTACGCCCTTTGGGTTTATCAGGCCGGTTTTGGAAGGCCAAAGTGGCCTGATAAACCCTCAGACGGTGTATTCAAAAATAAGTACACCACCTGCGCAGTTATTTTTCCACCAAATTTTTCAAAAAGCGGAAAGATAACTGCACCGTCGGGAAGATAAGTGGACAATGTGTAGGCGGTTTGTCTGAAATTTGTGAGTGCGGAAAGATAACTGCACCTACGGGGCCGTTCTAGATTCTTTTAAATTTCTATGCACAAAAATGTGCGAATGAGCTTCTAAACAGACAAATAAGAGATAAAATGCCAAAAAAATTTTCTTTTCATATTCATGGCTACGAAAAAGCTCATTATTGCACTATGTGACGAAATACTTCGAAATGACTTCGAAAGTGTAATATAGAATAGGCTTACACATAATGTAAAATTGTTTTAATTTAAAAGATTATTGTAATATAACGACGTAATTACGCGTAATGCGTTGGCAATAATGCTTGAATTTTTTTGCTAAAAAAGTGAAAAAATAACGCGAAAAACAAGAGACAGGCACTTTTAGTATATGTGACATATAATATGTCCCTATGCGGGTTTATCCGGCCATTTTCCCCGCTTGTCGAGAAACTGCATTAAAAAGGTCAAACCCTATCGGCGATATCGCTTAAACCATAGCATCATGCTACCCACGCTATTCTACCCATGCAGTACGCCATTATGTTACAATTGTAAGTGAGCAAACTTGTTGTTTAGTTTGCTACCCTTTTTAATTTCATTTTGTTCCGTATTTCTTATTATTTGTAGCGGTATGACAATGTAACGTATAACAATTTATTGTCAAAATTTTCCCGAACAGTCCGTTATCTTACAATTAAAAAAATTCTGGCGTTTTCCAGCAAAATTCTACGCACTGCGCCGTTATCTTACAATTTTCCTTCAACTTTGACTTTTGTTAGTAAATTACCCGAAAAATATTTCGGGCGGAAAGATAACTGCGCAGTGGTTAGGCGGATTAACTGGAAAAATTTTCTCGAAAAAGCGGAAAGATAACTGCACCGACGGGGCTGAGCGGAAAGATAACTGCCGGAAAGATAACTGCGCAGGTGGTGTAATACAACTGCGCTGTTAGCCGCGAAAATCGCAACTTGCGACTGGCAAGATAACAACGCAGCGCGTTTTTTCAAGTTTTTTTTTACAATGAATTATAATTTTGGACTATGTAACGATTATAATTTGGGTTTATTAAATTGACTCGGACTCAAACTTTGGATAGCCTACATTAACGACGTGGAGATAAACTAGGCCATAAAATATTAAGATCACATTGAGATTATCTCACGGTAAAATCAGTTGATTAAACTATTTACGATTTTACTATTATTTTGGAGTTTCGATTTTGATTAATCGGCAACTTTTGAAGTTGAACTTTAAGATCAAAGAAATTTTAAACTAAAAGAAAGCAAAACCATATTTCTGTGACCTCATTTCGAAGTTTTTTTATCTACAAATTATCACGTACTAAAATTGTGTAACAATCTACAGACAATCTCTATTAATGGAAAAAAACCTTCGGTTTTTAAGCGTTAAAATCCTTCGAGCAAAAACAATATTGATGTAAGAACAAATGAAAAGTATATGATAAGTTGTAAATTTCAAATAATGAATAAAAATGACCAAAACAAACCTTATGGACACGCAGGAGTTAAGAACAAAAGGCTGTCTCAGGCGCCAAACTCGCAAAAAAAGTGCGGTTAAAATATGGATAAGGGGATATTTCAGACTTTTGCGCATGAAAAATTAATATAAATATAGTCGGTGAGGTCACGTGACGTCGAAACTGTGGTCACCATTTTCGTCTTTTCGGGCCAACGAATTGCTCTCTAGCGGCAAAAGGTGTCTCTTTCATTTTTTTAAATTTCACCATCGTAATCTACGGATAAAATTACATCATAAATCATTCTCTTCTGACTTTCAGAGAATTCTATTTTATCCGTGCGCAAAACTCCGAAAAACTTCTCGATAATTTTGTTGAAACCTTTTATTCGTTGGAAGTCTCGTTCGTTTTTCTACGAATTTTTGAAAATCAGTAAACTGCTTCGAACAGTGCCAAAAATCTAAATGAGTGAAAAATTGTCTCTCGATTAGATTAAAAGGGCATATTCTATCGATATAAACGTCTCAAAGATCTTATTGAAAATAAAACCAGTATTTTTAAGAGGACATTATAATGCGATTATTTCAATTATTTTAACAGACGTCTTCTATCAGACTACTATTGTGAGTGCCAACAAATTTTTCTTTGAAAGAGAAAAAACAATTATATTTGAACGTAATCCTTTTTAAAAAAGCGTTTTGAGTTTAGATTATATGAAACATCTCGGCTTTTAAAAATATAGAAAAGAAGATTGTATTTTACAGTATACAGTATACCGCAATGATTACAAGTTATATCGATATACACCAGGTCACCCTGTCCGATGCGCTAATTTAGAGTCTACAGTGTAGACTACACTGTAAAATTTGCATGGGCTGAAAGTAATTTAACAGTCATGCGCATCTGGGGTAGCTATCTACCCAATTTGCTCTAGCGCGCCAAACAATGAACGGATTTTTTTGATTATTATTTTATTTTGAAGCCCTGTTCTTCTTCTCTAACTGGGGTGATTTGCAATTTTAACCCTCGTCCTCAACGGACCCAAACGTAAAACAATTTTCTAAAAAAAAAATTATCCCATATAAAAACGTAAAAAAAATTTTTGGTTTCAATTCCGTTGTCCGTTTTTTATTATCACAAGCCGTTCTATTTTTATTTAGAAATATAGTGAAAATGGATAGCTAGCTACCCAATATGTACATGAATGTTAATGGACCTCTATAAAAGACAAACTAACAAAAATTAACCTGGACAACACGTTTTCATACGAGAACTTATTTTAAAATACCTAACTACCGGTTGAGTTTCATGAAAATCGGCCGAGCGTTTCTAGATTGTTTGTAAACTTATTCGATTGACTAACACTTCACTCGAAGAGACACCCTGAGAAACCAATCGAATAAATTTACAAACAATCTAGAATCGCTCAGCCGATTTTCATGAAACTCAAACGGTAGTTCTGCCAAGCAATTGGAATTAATTTTAAATTAAAATGATAATTAAAAATTAAATTAAACTGACAAAGATAATTCAATACAATCAGGTAGCGGAATTACTTGCAAAATTTTCGGGCAGCCCAGTAGGTAAATTCCAAAGTTTTAGACTGCATTTTAATGGCTTATTAAAATTATCAGACACGGCGTCGCCCTCTCGCTGGCGCCCTAAGTGGGCCTACGACGTGCAAGAATCTGCACGTTCACATACCATAAGTTTTACAGTCCCGACCTTCAAATTGTGCAATTTGCGTTTCCGAAAAACCTGCACAAATTGACAGTCGTGCACAATTTAGCAGTCGTGCACAATTTGGCAGTCGCTCATCATGGTACACATAATAACTCAAACTCTTTTACGTTTTTTTTGTTTAACTCCGTCGTCAGACAACTTTTTACTTTTTATATTCGGATTTAACTAGGAAAACCCTTTCATATAAGTCTAAACTTGATATAGCTAAACGTACGGTGAAGCAAATTAGCATTTTCGGTCGATGCACAATTTACAAGTCTGTATTTTTATTTGGATTATTTACAATTTAACGCTTGAAACAATTTGTAATTTTAACTTTGCGAATTTTTTGACCATATTTTTCCAAAAAAACGTTCGCTATTTTTGAACTAATACCGGATGTTTTGCCGTAAATTTGGTCAAAATTCCAAAAAATTATGTGACATTGCTATTTTTACCAGACAATGGGCCCACAAACATTTAAATATATTTAACAAAATTTCCTATGGTGTTTTCGAGTTGAAAATGTATACAAAATCAATCTAGGTGGTCGTTTGGAAGTAAAAATAAGATATAAGTTTGTTTGATAGGCCTAACAAATGAATCAAATGCACACTTTTAAAGTCGTTTTGTAAAACATTGGTCTGAAAAATGTGCACAATTTGAAGGTCGTTTGCAAAAACATTGGTCTGAAAAAACGTGCACAATTTGGCAGTCACGTAAATTTTCCTGAAAAAGTGCACAATTTGGCAGTCGTGCACAATTTGAGGGTGCACAATTTGAAAGCCGGGACTGTATTGTAAATTTTATATTTTTTTCTATTAGGTCGAATCTGATTGATTAGCCCTTTTATAGAATCCATGGACCAAGTTGTTCTCTTTTTTTTCTCTATTTTATGCAGTAGCAAACAAAAAAAAATGCAACAACATTTATTATGTAATATTTTTCTTAGCTAATTCTCTCTTATTTTACCTCTAATAATCATTTCAAGGTGAAAAGAGGAAGCATTTCATAAGGATACTAGTTTCACGAACAAAAAAAAATGACAAATTGGGATTAGAGCTTTAGTCAGAGAGAGTTTCAATTGTCTCGTTAATCGTCGATATTGAACTTCACATTTTTTTTNTTATAAAAAAAAATTTTTAGCCCATATAAAAACGTGAAAAAAAAATTTTGATTTCAAATCCGTTGTCCGTTTTTTATTATCACTTATTTTGAAATACCTAGCTACCGGCCGAGTTTCATGAAAATCGGCCGAGCGTTTTTAGGTTATTTGTAAACTTATTCGATTGACTAACAGTTCACTCGAAGAGACACCCTGAGAAACCAATTGAATAAATTTACAAACAATCTAGAATCGCTCAGCCGATTTTCATGAAACTCAAACGGTAGTTCTGCCAAGCAACTGGAATTAAATTAAAATGATAATTGAAAATTAAACTAAACTGACAAAGGTAATTCAATACAATCAGCCAGCTGAACTACTTGCAAAATTTTTGTGCAGCCGAGTAGGTAAAGTTTTAGGCTGCATTTTAATGCCTTATTAAAATTATCAGACACGGCGTCGCCCTCTCGCTGGCGCCGTAAGTGGGCATTTGACATGCAATAATTTGCACGTTCACATACCATAAGTTTTATTACAATTTTTTTTTTTTATAAGGTCGAATCTGATTTATTAGCCCTATTATAGAATCCATGGACCAAGTTGTTCTCTTTTTTCTCTATTTTATGCAGTAGCAAACAAAAAAAATGCAACAACATTTATTATGTAATATTTTTCTTAGCTAATTCTCTCTTATTTTACCTCTAATAATCATTTCAAGGTGAAAAGAGGAAGCATTTCATAAGGATACTAGTTTCACGAACAAAAAAAAATGACAAATTGGGATTAGAGCTTTAGTCAGAGAGAGTTTCAATTGTCTCGTTAATCGTCGATATTGAACTTCACATTTTTTTTCACGATAAACAAAAGCAAGAATGTAAAAAAGTACCAGAAACGAAAAAAAAAGAACACATTAACTGGCCCATGGGCGATGAGCTCACCCTTGTTCGAATAATGTTATAGAATTTGAATAGACGTGATTAATAGTTTCACCAAATAATTTGACCATCGTTATTTGCCCTTTATTATGACAAACTCTAGTTTGTCGGGAAAAATAAAAGATAAAAGTAGCATAACAAAATCGAGAATAACCTCAAAACGTTTCCGCAAAACAAAAGAGTTTAAAAACTTTTTAATGACTCAACATGTGACATCAATTCCCGGCGTTTTTTGTTTTTTCTAAGTGAGGAGATTTTACATATCTTGTCCGGGAATTTTTTTTTGCTGAAAATCTGATGCATTTCGACCTGCTAAGCACGAGTTTGAAATTAAATACACCGGGTGCACAATTATCAAATAGGTTGTTCCGCAGTTATCACGCACCCTGCGCAGTTATAAGGCACCCTACGCAGTGATAACTGCGCACCCGGTGTATATAAAATAATGTTTAAAATTCGTTATTTACACGTCAATGTACATTATATGTGGGGTCGCTCACGTGGACTACGTTTATACGAAATATAAGTAATAATTATCTCGTTCTAGAAAATACCAAATGAAAAATTCATGTCACACGCTGAGTAGCTTGGACAAAATTCTTCCTATCCATTTCAGCAAACATTATGTTCTGACTCAGAACTTTAAAATCGCACAATCTATATTTTGAGGAAAATCCAATCACGCTCACAAAATCACAAACGTGTCAATCACAATTAAGCGAAAATCACACTGTGATTGTCAAAACCGACTAAAATCACAAAAATGTGATTTTGGTGTGATTGGGGAATAGTATAAAACGTATACTAAAATTAAAAACTTTAGTCTTTACAAAGTGAATTAGAAGTATTTTAGAATTTCTGTATTTTTGCGAGCACTGCACGTATGAGCATAAATTGAAACGTGGTTTTAGTTTTAAAATCCCATTTTCTGCTTCCGGAAGCTTCCCCACCATATCACGCCCTATTCCTATGATTTATTCCCTATATAACATAGGCTATATTTCAACAATATACTATGGTTGAATTAAGGAATGAAAAAACAAACAAGTTATAAATCTCTAAGTATTCTCTTTTTTGTGGCGTTTCCATCGAAACGCACAGTTAACTGCTTTTGTTTATATTTTGTTCTGATTTTAATTTCAGCGTAAAGTTTGATTCGCCATGTTACCTTAGGTTTAAACTTGATTCTCTTGATACGTTTTATATCTATATATAAATGTTACAACCGGTTCTTTTCCGTCCCTTGTGATAATTAGATAAACACATAATTATTCATGAATTCTTTTTCATTATTCACAAGACATGTTTCCGTCCGCGACTTCTGAATTTGAAAGTCGACTTCAGGTAAATAAAGGGCCCGTCGAAAAAAAAACAGGATCTCTTCGTCTTTAAAAAGTCTATAAAAAGGTTAAATAATTATTCAAAGCTGTTTAAAAAAATTTGAAGTTCGAAAAAAAGTTTAACCCTAAGCCGCGTAGTATAGAAAGTTTCGTGCACGCGGCCCTAATATTTGCGAAATTTCACGTTAGGCAATGCCTTATAGGCATCTTATTTAGATAGAAGTCAAATTTGATTTATACTTGAATTTATAATGATAAAGTACTGTCGGAAATTACTTAGCTTTTGAAGAAACGTACTACAGGGGGTCGCCAAATAAGGCTCGTTTTCTTGTTTTGAAAAAGAAACCCTTATAAAGCGACCCGACCATTATTTGGCGAAGCCAAGATAAGCAGCTTTTATTACTTTTACTGTATTAAAATATGTTATATGTTTTTTTTATCAATTTTAAAATTAAATTTGTTTGATAACAATTTACATTAATTATTTTTGTAAGAAGACAATTAACCAGTGAAAAATATCCGTATGAATGAATGTTAAAATTAGCGACCCTTATAATAAAGGCCTTATTGGAAGGTATAATAATTTTCTCGAAAAAAGAAACCTTTATTTGGCGCGAACGACCATTATTTGGCGAAAGCGACCCTTATTTGAGGGGCCTTTATGTGGCGAACCCTTGTATTAAAGATTTCCTCTTGTAAAACTCTTTAAGATAATATAATATACTACTTATACTAAAAATAGACTCAATAAGTATATTTCTCTAATGTTTAACAAGTTTCTTAAAATCTGAATAATCGTTTTTAAAATACCTGGACAATCCTATTCCAGGAAACTGAAGGGTATGAACGCTACTCATAGAAAAAAAGCATAACTATTCCCCAAACAATGGGTGATTTATTACTATAAAATCAAGAATGTTTGGTATTATTTATGATCCCAATAAATTCCACAAATGCATGAATTTTGCAGCATATTTGATTTTTTCACAATAAAACCAATTCTTGTTTTTTTTTTGCAATCGACTTCTGTCTTTCGGGATATTGTCACATATTTGGGGAACTACCCTTTATACTTAACTCTCAGGGGAAAGGAGTTTTTGGGAACCCGTAGGGGGAAAATGTGTGCAAATAAACACGCACTTCAAAAACTCACAATAATGCGCAATAATGCAAAAAACTGGTAAAACAAAGTTGTACAGCTCGTCAAACTATTTGAGGGAGGGGTCAGCAATACCTGTTTTGCCCTGCGGGGCCTCCATATGCCTTAAATCGACGAAAAAACAAGTTGCGTGTCTATATACACGCACTTCCCCCTAGGAGTTAACATCGAAAAAACAGAACTTTTACTCTATTACGAGAGGTTTACTACCAATTCATCAATTTTACACGGAATTGGGTCATCAGTGGACCAAATAATGGGTGATCAGAATTCCCTTAAGAGTTCAACTTCATTTGTTTGTCAGCTGATCATTGACAATGAACACATTTAAGGACATGATTCGCCATTTGCTGTGTATGCCGACTGTGCATTATCACAAATGTTAATTAGTTTTTTAAGGACTTGAATAACACAATTTTCTCACATGAATCAAAGCTCGGATTATGTAAAAATGTCTTAACATTTCTACGGCCCATTCAGAGGAACCTGCTGATATACGGCCAGAAAGCTATAACCATTTTAAACATACGCTTGAATTTTTCCCCAACGCCCAACGCACCCAACGCGTTGGGAAGAAAAATTTCCCCAACGCCCAACGCTCCCAACGCGTTAGGAAGAAAATTTCCCCAACGCCCAACGTTTCCAACACTGCTCATGGTTCGCTAAAATTGCTGTCTTAATGAGATGCCCAAAGAATTTACGGTATATGATATACTGTATGACTCATACAGTATGAGTGCGCTCAGACTGCAACGGTGATACCCAAATAACCTTACAAATCATAAGAAAATTGCTGCAAGCGTTGCAGTCTGAGC